>JAAAKL020001820.1:0-20986 GCA_010016065.2 Carybdea cf. marsupialis auct. non (Linnaeus, 1758)
CATATCATTTTCACTTCATCCTTTGTGACGCGGCTTAATTAATGACACTCCCTATGCGTTTTTGGGGAGAGTAGGCTTAATAAAATGCGGCTTAGTTTAACGCGGAGTATTTATTGAGCGGTCAAATTTTGTGTAATAAGGTATATCTACAACTGGCGTCTAACTGGCGTCAACCGACATCAGAAGTGATAAAATGATAAGTGTACTCAGCTTTCGCAGACGTGCCATGGCTACATCTAATCACTTCAACTAAGCAGCAACATGCCCACTGATGCTAACCAGACTAAAAAGTAGACTAGCGCTGTCAACACGGACGCATTACATGGCTGATGAACTTGACCATGATGTACTCCCAGACACCTGGGCACGAGCAGCCTGCAAGAGACGTTAGGCAAACTTGAACTCTAGGCTCCGTCTCTTCATCCTGCCCCCTATCTCTATGCCTGCAGGATATGATCTTGCACGAAATCAATCAATCATCTTATTAAATCGAATTCGAACAGGACATGGACGATATGCGAGTTATATGCAAATGATTGGTTTACGTGACAATGCAAATTGTCCATGTGGTAATATCCAGACTCCACAACACGTTCTGGATTGCAACGTGATTGGGATCAGAGGTGATCTCAAAAGCATTATTGCAGACTTCCGCAACTGGCTAAATAAATACAAGATACTGGAACTGTAGTTTCTATTTTATGTTTTCTGTTTGTTCATACGAATATATTTATAATCTTTGACTAAGATCAAACGATGTTGATATTTCCTAAACATCTTGAATACCAGATTTTTGTAGCATATTCTTAATGTTTTGCTTCTCGTGAAGGTACGGAGCTCCTCTCTTCTTATCTTGTACTATGAAAATTCAAAGGTAGTAGTGGAGATCTACCATTTGCTATCCCTTCTTGAGATCTTTCTTCACAGGAATCATTTGAGCTTTAGTTTGCGTAATGATAATCAGGTCATTCACATAAACTGCAAGAATATCAAAGTGTTCAGATTTAGTTAGCACGCGAGAAGCAGCACCAGACTGTGTAAATCTAGCATAGATTGTTTTAATCAAAAAGTTAATTTTTTTAAGTTACAAACTTTATTTTCATTTCCAGGAACAATAAAACCCTCTTATTTTTAAAGATTTTATCTCCTTCGTAAGATGACTATCGAGAAAGGCCATTGCAACATGTATTTGATGAATTATTAGTTCCTCTTGTACAGCAAATGATGAAATCCTTCGAATTAATGTGAACTTTACAGCGGTTGATAAAGTGCCTCTATAATCAATCCCATAGATCTGTGTATAACCTTTTGCAAATAGTCTTGCCGCAAATCGTTTTATAGATCCATCGCCCTTGTGATTAACAGGAAAATCCCATTTCCTTCTGATAGTTTTCTTTCCACGTTTTAGAATGGCCATGGAAATTGCTCTTCTCTATTTTTGCGGCTCTGGAATCCAGTGAGTACCAAATAAAGCAAAATGAAATAGTGGGATCTCATCACCCTCCATTGCATGCAGTCCAAATTTTTCTTCATAACGAATGCTTGTAAACTGTCCTTTTGTTGTTCTCTCTGAGGTCTATTGCAATGGGAAAAATCCACTTTAACCTTAAAAAAGTGTGCCTGTGATTCGTCATTACTGCTAAAATTAGGATTCAAATTGTTTTGAAAGGAAACAGATTATTCCAAACTCCCTACTTCCATCACTGCACTATCTTGAACTTGCTCATCAAATACCACATCACTTCGCACATACACCTTTTGTTTCTTTTCATCATAAACTCTATGCCCTTATGTATCAAATTGGCATCCCACGAGCACCATATTTTTAGATCAAATAAATATGGGAGACACCGCCGACCCAAATACACACAAGTGTATAAATTTGCTGCATAACCATACTATAGTCGATAAGGGGTTTTGCATTCTTTATCCTTGCGTTTGTAATCAATTTTTAATGAAACATGCCGTTGATATCGCCTCCGTTCACTGACATTTAGGAAAATCTGCTTTCGCCCTCATGCCTCTTGCCATTTCTAAAAGGGTTTGATTTAGTCTCTCAGATACACCATTCTGCTATGAAACAGTTCGTTCATGCCTTACTTCCATTGAATTTAAAAGTCCTGCATCTCCTTCCCAACATACTCTCCACCATTATCTCTCCTCAAAACTCAGAGTCTTTCCTCTGCCTCATTTTCTGCGGCTTGTACGAAGTCCTTAAGTGTCGCTAAGACATCATTCTTCTCCCTGAGGAAAAAAACACATAACACACAAGAAAAATTAACAGTGAAAGGAACAAAATACTTTTTGCCACCCAAACTCACCGGTTGAGGGGACCACACACATCATTATGCACCACTTGAAGTCTCTTACTCGTCGTAGGCCTTTTCTGGTTTGGAAATGGCAAACTCTTAGCCTTTGCTAACTCACAAGATTCACATAGTCTTACCTTACATTTCATTTCTTCTTTGTTAACCTCTACCCCTTCTATAGCATCACTTAAGTTTTTGAATATCCAGCATGACCCAGATGTAGATTTCAAAGTTCAATATCCTCCTTTTTAAGGGCAGATGGCAACATTACTCTTGACTTCTTTACTCTGCTATTTGTTACAATTAAGGTAGTAAAGCTTCTGCTTTCTCTCTCCGCTTGTTAGCAGCTCCCTACTTTCAAGGTTGACACTCGACACCCGACAAGGGTGATTACAAACAGCTTCAACATCAAAGACAAAACACAGTTTTCCTTCTTTATGACAGCAGAAACTGAAAACAAATTTACAGCAATCTATGTAACAAAAAGTACATTCGTAACTGCAATACTGAAGGCCTTGCCTCCAGGTAGAGGGAACGTCATTTCAAGAGTTTCTTTTCTTCGAATACTCTCGAGTCGCCAAGGTAAACATTTTCTGGCTCACGAAACTCCTCGTAATTACGAAAAACAGATTGATCTCAACACATATGGGAAGAAGCTCCTGAGTCAAATAACCCAAACACTTTTTTCTTGTTTTCTAACTCCATTGAATATGGCAAACACCTCCTCGGAAACGTCTCGGAAACCTCGTTCTTGTCACATTCGTTTGGGTACGTAGCTGAATGCATGTACTTAATTTTGCCTTTCATCCTCTTTTTTGGCCAGTTCCTTGCAAAATGTTCCATTTTCTCAGAGAAAAAACACTTTACACCACATTCAAGTTTCTTCACTCTCTTCTTAGTAAGTCTCTGCCTTGTTCCTTTTACGCTTGCAAGTACCGTGTCTACTCCAAAACTATTAGAGTTACCACGCTTCTTCATTAAGTAGAATTGCTTCAGTAAAATCAAGATCTGATACATTTACCTTGGTTTCTAATGCTGTAGCAAGAGTCCCAAAACTTTCAGGCTCAAGAGCACAATACAAACTACTACCTCTCCTATTAAGTCCAGCTCCAGCTTCCTAAACTCAGCTATCGTCTCCTTGTGTTTCCTCAAATGATTTTGAACTAATGAAACTTTCTCCATTCTCAGCTCGACTACCTGCCTCAAGGTGTGAAGTTTCATATACGTGTTTCTCTTTTCGTAATGAGTCTCAAGAGCTTTCCATGTGCCAGCAGGATTGTCTCCAATAACATCCTAAACTATATAGAAAATTCTTATCTGGATTGATCATGATGATGAAATAAAAAGGAACTTCCGGGATTACGAGAAACGTTTTGTCTTGTGACTAAACTACCGCACCAAAGCATACCTTCTCTTCCGCTCAGTGTCTTACTCAATTCAAACGTGTATTCTCACGCCACCCTCCAGTACAGGATTACAAATTGCCCTCATGGATCCCTCTCTTGACTCAAGCTACAATCGATTTCGACTTGAAGCCTCCTTCATATAAAGAAATAATCACGGCTGTAAAGATAATGAAATCGAGTAGCAGCCCTTGCACACTGGATCATATCTCTATTCTTCTTTTCAAGGGGTTGCCACATCTTCGTTCCTACATCACAACTGTCATCACCAAGATCTGGAAAACTGGTATAGAACTTTAGATTTTGAAACGTGTTGTAAAGATATTAATATTCAAAAAAGGCTCCCCAGATTTACCCGAAAACATCTGCCCAAGTTTACCTAAATCTACCCATTACAGATCTTCATTCCATGGTAAGGCAACGGATATTTGATTACCTTTAGTAAACAAAATTTATTAAAACAACAATTTAGAAAGAATTTATTAGAGGTTTGGCGGGAACCTTTTAGCATACAGCACATAATAACTATGTTCTGAAAAGGGCAAAATTTAAACAAGGTTCCGAATCAATGCCTAATGTTTTAAAATATCATCATATCCCTGATCAAGTCGATTTTTTTAATTAATAGCTATATTGTAATTTCTGTACTTTTTTAACTACTTCTGATTTTCGTACTTATTTTGTTCATATTGGTAAGGGGGTATTACAGGGTGACTGCCTTAGCTCTTTCATATTTAACCTTGTCATAAATACGTTCATACAATACATTTAATTAGATAAAGTCACACAGTTAAGATGTAATTGGACTAATCAATTTAAACCGCGTCATTGGTATCAAATTGCTGATGACGCTTTAGTTCTGACTAGTCAAGGATACGAAGATCATATCGTTCTTAATGGCCTCTCATCATGGTATACATTGGAATAATTAAAAATAAATCTATGTCGAAACAAGTCTTACTTAAACTTTTTATCGATTGGAAATTAATTCCGACAGTTCCAATTATCAATAGTTTCCATTACTTAGGACGCTACTTAAATTTTAAAATGAGTATTGAACATGGATAACGTGGATAAAATCCTAAATAAAATTAATCTGCTTCAACTTCATCCCAAAAATATAATAAAGTTATATCAGCAATTCCTGTTACCTAAAATATCATGGCATTTGACAATCTAGGATCTAATCACAACATGGATTAAGCAAACATTAGATTAAAAATTCCACAACTTTATCGCCTTTGGTTAGAAATTCCGCCTTCTGGTACCCTAGATGTCATTTTGATGAGTAAACAAAAATTCGGACTTACTCGAATTGATATCTCTACCAAGCTTACTCAATGTCGGGTAATTATGCGTGATAAACTTCGCCAAAGTTTTGAGTCAAATGTAAATCACGTTTATGACTTAACCCGTACAAAATGTATTCAGTATGATCACTTCAAGAGTAGTAAAACAGTAGTAAAAGAGATCAAGGATCAGAGAGAGAAAATCGGGTTTAATTGAATTATCATCCCAGGACTTTATAGTTAAATCTCTGTTAAAGGAATCCTTTAAAGAGCACCTAACTTGTTGGCATAAGGCACTTAACTCTCTCCCTAAAAACGTTTATAATTTTACATGCAGATACCTTGATAATACCTTACCCACCCTTAAAAACCTTCCCTTTGGAAACGAAGAGAAAATGCTTCCTGCCCAGCCAGTGGCGAAGCTTGACTCTTTAAACATGGTCGTGCTCCTAGGTAATGAGCAAACTTGTAATCAACAAGTGTGTCACCTCTCTGCGTAAGGTACCACGCCCATAAACTAAATCAAGTTTGTAACAAACATGCAATATATTATTCAACTCTACTATTAAAAGTATTTTGAAATCTTTCTACAGTTGCAACAAATTGTAACCAGAACTGGCAATACTCAAACTGCTTTAATTTTTATGACACCCCCATATCAAGAAAATATTTACTTCAGTTCAATGCAAAAAAATTAGATCCCTCTGTAAAGAAAAATTTCATGGACAATTCAGTTCCTGACACTGTGATCCTCGTTTCGAGACTAATTTTGATAAATATTACAAGTTCGTGACTTAGACTTTGAGTAGATCTTTCATTGTTTTCGTCTATTGTCAAGCACGAGCAAACTGAGGTTTCATATAGTGGAGCACGACCAAAATGACAGGGAGATGGTCCCACAATATCTATAAGAGCCGGCCAGGAATGTTTCCTGTAGCAATGGATGTTTGTGAGCTTTTCAACTGAAAATACATATATCTTAAGCACAAATCAGTATGGCTGCTTTTGAGATAATTGGCTTGAGAGTATAAGACAATAAATTGAAGGTTGAAAATATTGTTAGGACAGCATCTCTGATACATGTGATCTAACCATAGAGAGACTGCCATGCGGCCTATCTGTCTGTGTAAGTTTCATGAAATTTACATTTCTACCACACGTTTTTAAGGTCTCAGATGCAATGTGGCAACAGTTGTAGCAAACTATAAGATGACGTCATGTATTTATTATTTCAGGTTGCTCTATTTCCATATTTTGAACAAATATATTTTAATTGAGTTGTTTAAACTCTAAAGTAACTTTGGCTAACATTCATTTAGTACCAGATTTTTGGACTTTCCTTTCTTATTTTGAGTTTCCACACCCACACCGACGGTGATGTGATATCATAACGATCAGAGTTGAGGTCTTTTAGCTTCGTCACATGGGCTTTCGGTTCTTCTACACGTTATCGCGATAGAGAAGATGTATCAGTTTATAATCATTGCAGTGGCTAAGATTCTGAGATGCTACACCAAGCGAGATATCACATATGTAAAAACATTATCATCTGGTAATTTAGAGCTATAAGAACGTCTTTAAGTTGCAAGTGCAAATCAGGAAAGGCCTTCCTTTTTGTCTCGTTTTTGTGAACTCACATACTCCAAAAGAGACTTGATTATTCCAGTTGGGACTGGAAAATCCTTTCCAGAATAATGAGACAAAGAGTTGCATTGCCTATTGGTATCAGCTAAAGTATCAATGTCAGTTTCAGGCATTTCCAGTACTGGTGACGGCCAATACCTGCTTGCTTACGCATGCTAATTTCTACTGGAAGGCGATTATGAAAAAAAACGCGACAATAGTTCTTCATACTCTATATTTTAATATTATTTGCTTTGTTAACGTGTGGGGTCATGAACAATGGATGGCTATTGTAGAAAATCACATGAAAGTACTTTAATAAAAAATCTAAAGAATGAAATCGGTGTTACGGAAACAGAGTTATGGTTTTATGCCTTCGGAATAACTTTTCAAGACACGAGAAGTCAGGCATCTGTAGGGATGGTAGTTAGTTGAAAGGGTAGGTAGTTAGGTGGACGTTCAGACAGACAATCTCTATTGCATTGTGTATATTGACTAAAGATTTTTTCTCATTTTTTAGGATTTAGATGATTTGATTGGACGCTTAACAGCATTCTTTGGCTTGTCTAAGAAGTATGCTGTCTTCATGATCGAGGTAGCCTTTGAAAACCATTTCTGTTGTATATCTATTGTAAATGTTTGTCATCCTTGGTTTTGTCAAGTTCAGAAGCTGAGTTGATGTTAGCAAAAAGTTTCTAAAGAAAAAGTGAAAGAGCTTAAATGGACTAAAGCTGTTTACTTTAGATTGAAGGGTCATTCTTTAAAATAGAAATGATGATAAAAAGAATCCTATCTCGTTTGTGGTATCTTATATCAAAGTGCCCTGCTCTGTCAAATAACTAGCAACCATGCAGTTTCAAACTTTGCTTTTTTATTGATTATTGCGACTCTGTTCTCATTTGTTCTCTTACGGTACACAAAAGTATTATAGGATTGTTAACTGCCCTCTACCTCGTTTCATGAAGTATATTCTAATACTAGTTTTGATATTTTTGTCTTTATCTGGAGTAAATGACTTATAAAACGATGGCACAAGCACATGTTGAATCCTACTCTTCCCAATTTTTCTCAAAATCGTGCTAATCTTTGGATGACATTAGGAATTAGTGTACCTTAGATTTCAGAAGACTGGATGCGCCCAGCATGAAACGATCTTCACCAGCATACCACTATCTGGATAATTTGATTATCAGAAGTGATTATTGCTCGGGAATTAATATTGTATTTGTATTATATTTATACTAAAATGTAGTTCTATAAAGTAAGTTTAAGTTAGAACAATAATCGCATGTAACTTGCATGACTATAACTAGTCCTACTAGAATATCATCAGTTTCTAGAATAAAATCCTTGTTCTTTCTTTTAGGCTCTTGCCCTTAGAAACATGAGCTATTTAACTGTCAGAATGTTCTGTGTTGTGGCAGCCATCTTGGAAAATCTCAAAAAGGCTGGGTAAGAAATATTCCTGTACTGAAATGTTCTTGTTTTTGCTCTACTTTGAGCAGCACCACAAATTGAGAGATGATGACGACAATAAAAAGTTATTAAAATTTCAGACATTAAAAAAGCTCAAGTCATTCCAGGACACCCTTTTGAATCCATGTTTTGTCATATCCGCATAGGAAGAGGGGAGTGAAATAAAGTTATGAAACTAAGTATCGTCAAAAAAGGGTTGAAAGAAAGGAGTTTAGCAAAACTTCTAAATTAATACATTTTCAATAGTCTCTTATCAGCCACCTCTCTCTACCATTCACACCATGATGACCTTACAACTAACAAATTATGACGGTGCTGATAAACACATGCTTATAGTGGAAGATAGTTACCATTTTTATAAGTATTCCAATAGCAAACAACAGGTATAGACACCGCCCTACTGCAGCAACAGGGACAATCAATATCACATTTATTACTTTGAAATTTCACTATTATCAAAGAGCTGATATGATTATCAAAAATGACAAGAAAGGAATGTCATGATAGTCACGTGTTACAATAAGTAGAGGTAAAAACGACGGGATGCAGTTTATCGTAGGGAAGAAATGAAAATTGACCTTAGAGGGCAAAACCTCGGTAAGTTACATAAAACAGTATAAAACAAGCATCAATGGTAATGCAATTCAAGATGTTAATAAATAGCAAACACATCGTTACATTCCAATACAATTCTTACATTTTGAGGTCAGAGTTTGCATATTGGATGTACATAACATTCTTTACTGCCAGTTATTTACTGCTTTGTGCAGTATCCAAACTCTATAAAACAATGGTCAACAATAATTGGCAAGAGTAAACAAGGACTTGACAACTATTACTAACACTCTTCAGAGGAACCTGTTTTCATACCATGTCATAGAGAAACTAGTTAACTGATACCTAGCTAACACATGCACTCCTGCACCGGGCAACAATACAGGTATCAAGGTCATTACTTTCATTTATTTACTTCTCTAAGTCTCCTCATTTATTTTTTGCCACTTTTTTATGTTGCAAAATGCACAATCTCTTCAATTAGTTTTCACTCCTTTTAGGACCAGTAATTTCTCTATACCATGGACTCTGTTCAATTATAGCTCCGTTCACGTGTTGTCTACAAATTAACAGATGCAAAACGTAATTCCTCTGACATGAGTTGGAGTTTTAGGCATCGGACAACATGTTTTTACGAACATCTTTTAAAGGAGGGGATCTCCAATAATTTTTTAAGCATTTGCAGATTTGTAAATTATGCCAAAAAGTATGTAATGAGAGTCACTTTCAAATTGTGAATAACAGCAGAAATCAGCTATCAATTGGAAATAAAGGAACGCATGCATATTAAATGGTAGACCCCAGAAGTTTAAGAATCATTACATTGGAACGTAGCATTTCGTTTGTAATAAATTAATAAGTATTTTATATGTGTTGTTGTTTGTTGATAAGGTTTTGGGAAAATACCATGGTTATTCTTCTAGATGATTTTTCAATTTTTTACCATCATTGTATTACGTTGTATTTGTATCTAGCTATTGAAACGGGAGCATATTTTAATTAATGAATGTGGCACCAGATATTCAACCAACTTTACAAGTACGAAGATCTTGATTCTGATATTGAGAAAATGTAGCTTAAAGGTATTTACTGCTCGCGTTATTGTCTGAGTGCTTAGTAAGTGAAAAAATGGCTTCTCGATAAATCTGCTCTTGCATCAACACATTCCATACCAATCTTACAAATACTGCTATCCATGTGCATAATTTTTTAAATCACTAGCCCTCTTTTTTGGAGGCTCAAGATACCGAGTGGAAAACATGAAACTGCAAATGATTGTAGAGTTCCAATATGGAGGCTGATCCTAGCTGAAGCTTCATGTAACTATTGGACACGATGGCAATTTACCATCAGCAGGAGAAGAAAAATTCATACTTAAGCCTGAGCGGATTGACGTCTATTAGAAGTTACCTGATTTTATGACTCGATTTTTCTTCCTGTTACAAGGTCCAGATGGAAGAGGAAATTGTACTGATGTATTATTGGAATTTTAATTGGTGGTATTGGGTGTGACTTGAAATTGACTACCCACCCTGTGTCTCTATTCATGCTAATCTGTTTCTATCAATGTACATTACATAATGAGATTTATTTACTCTCTTACTACTTCATGATCTGCGTCATGTCTCTGCACAAAGTTATGATCGTCATAGACCATTAACTGCTTTCACTTTCTTTAGCCTTAGTAGGCTAAACGTATCTACAGAGGGAAAACGTAATAAAAGCTAGATATGCCAATTTAATTGAAATACCCGCTTGAAAAAAGTCAGGAAAAGATTAAATACAACTAAGCTGATCAAAGTATCAATTTTCGTAGATACGGTGGCATGGTCGCACCTCTTGCAGTTTATTATATTTTTAATTAAATTTTATAGTTTTCTTCTTTGTTGTTCTTTGAGGTGAGGGCATCATGGTACAGAAGTGACAATACTGCTCTGCTACTTATCTTTCTTTGATGACTCATCTCATCCTGCTGCTGCATTTTCCAATTCGGTGAACAGGTTCTGAGGTATCAGTGGGCTTTAAATTGTTGAAAAATACCAATGTCAAATATAAAACAAAAAGACTTTTGAATCAATCGTCTGACATTTGATTGCTTTGGCAATATTAAACAATTCTTCAATGCAGTTTTCTGACAAGTACCTAGGCACCTCTTCAAGAATCTTAGAAAACCAACCGTTTCACTCAGCCTTGTCGTGAAAAGCCAGTCATTGACAAGATAGGACGAAGTGGTGTAATTTACCTTTTTAAGGTACCTTAAGTAGCCTATTCATGAGAGATAAGTTTAAATCACCTGCTCCAAACGGGTTGCATGGGTTCCAATCAATAAAGTCAACTAGTAATACAACGAGATTGTGGAGTGGCATACTAAAGGAGGAACTAGACTTTGCCTAAAGACATTTTAAGGGAAATGCCGTAGGCAGCTATAGACAGTTAATATGCTCATAACTGATGTGGAATGTACTGAACATAAAACATTACATTTAGAAGAAAATGGCATTTTACAGAGAATACAAAATTTTTGAAGGAAGGGAAGTAAAGGCTCTACAGATTTGATTAGCAATACAATGCTTACAAGAAGTTAACGAAGAAATACGCGTAAATTTGCGTAGATCATGGATTGACAACAATAAATCACATGGCATGGATTTCTATTCGTGGCTGTTAAATGTCTGGAATTACATTGTATTGGCTCAAATGTAAGGGAACTGTTGAAAAAACAATGAAAATATAGAGGACAGATGTGTGTTTCAGGGTAAGAGCTTGACACCGTTGACGTTTGTATTGTGCATGATTTCATTCTCTGTCAATACAACTGGGGAGTGCGAATGCTGAATATGAACTAAAGGACATAAAAACAAAACATTAAGCACCAGTAGATCATCGGGTCCCTACTCAGATTTGGGGCCAAGGTGGACAAATTTGGAGAGGGGCGCCAGGTTTTTATCAAACTGAAATAAACTGACCTGAAAATTAACCACACCTAATTTCTTAAGTATATAACCTAACCTATAACATATTGAGGTAGAGGTGCATCGAAACTTTAAGCACATTTCTTGTATACTCTCAGCCTAAACTCTGAACTCTAATGCCTCAACAGGGTATACATCGTTTGGGGATACAACGTTTTGAGACAGCGATGCATGGAAAAGAGTGTATAGTATTGCAACCTTGGAAAAATAGAAATGTATGCCACAGATGTACAATGGCAATGTCCCTTACTATAACCTCGGTTTCGAGTCCAAAATTTTGTAAACATAAAACACAGGGACGAGGACTAAGTAAAAACTATGACGACTGCAACATGACGTCATATTCACTGCATGTACGCATGGGCTGGAACTCTATTCTTTTTCTTGTGCAGTATGGTTTTCGAAAAAGAGTTCTGATCTTTAGAGTTACATTTAGTATCATATATTTACATTTGATATTCACTAAATTGTTCCAGAGGTATTTACTAAGCGAATCAATTTCATAACAAACCCAAAACTTTTATTTGGAGGTCATATCGTTGAGAAACCTACACCACGTTTTACATTTGCTCCTGGGCAAGGTTCTAGGTATCTGTGATTTTTGTCGTAACCGGATGTTTTTGAATACGTTTTGGTCGCTTTTATTTAAAAGACTTCTCATCGTTTCGTACACCTAATAAAGTTAAGCATTTAACAGGCTCAGTAATCGAATTGGTGCATGGTCTAGTATCATATATATCTAATTGATTACGTCATAGTGAGGAAGCAAGAGCTGCGAGATGTACAGCTAGCAAAGGTCATGTGTGGAGAGGAATGCTGGACTGACCACAGAATCATTGTTTCCTAGCTGAAAAGCACAATACAGCCAAACTAGCCACCCCAGGGCAGCAAAATCCTAAAGAGACTCGACACCAAAAAGTTAAGGCATGACGAAACAAAAGCTGTACTAGTCAGTGACCTGGAACAACAACTGTCCCAGATTGATGTCAATTCAGAGAATGTGAACATTAACTGGATCATCTTCAAGGATGCAGTGTACTCCACAGCACTAAATGTACTCGACACAAACATAAGAAAGGAGCCGGATTGACTTGATGAGAATGATGATAGCAACAAGTCTCTGCTGGGAGAAAAACCCCGTGTGTCACAGAGCTTACCAAAATGATCCTCTATTAAGTTCCATGAAAGTAGCTTTTGCAAGGGCACGCTCCAAAGTACAGAAGATGCAAGGGACATGGCTAAGTAACAAAGCAGAAGAGATTGATAAATTTGCGGAGAGAAGAGACTCAAAGAGGTTTTAATCTGCAGTAAAAGCCCTTGTGGTCCGCAGAAATCTGGAATATCCCAGCTACTAAGTGCTAATGGAAGAACACTGCTTGCTGAAAAGAAAGAGATACTGGAGCGATGGGCTGAACACTTCAATGTTGTCCTCAATACGTCATCTTCAATAATTGATGAATCTATTGAAAGACGTCCTGGGATACTCATAAAGAACATTTGGCAAACAGACGTTCTGCAGACGAAACTGTAAAAGCCATCAGACAGCTTTCAGAGGGTAAAGTCCCAGGTTGTTATGAAATTCCAGTAGAAGTGAATAAACATGAAGGACCTACATCAGTAAAGAAGTTGACTGAGCTCTTTCACTCCATATGGGATACTAAAGTAATACCGCAAGAGCTGAGGGATGCCCTCGTGAAGCACCTGAGACTTACTCGTGAGTGACAACCATCGTTGTATTTCACTCCTCTGTATTGCAAGAAAGATTCTAGCTCGTATAATGCCTAATCGACTCTCCAGCCACCTGGAATTACCTGAAAGTCAAGGCAGAGGAACAGTCGACATGATCTTTGACCTGATCTTCGATCTTCGATAGTATTCGTTGACCTGACCAAAGCTTTAGATACTGTCAGTTGTGAAGGGCTCTGGAATATCATACCTGGAATACCAAGTTTGGCTGCCCTGAAAAGTTTGTGAGAATTGTGCGGTAGCTTCATAACGGCATGATGGTGAGAGCAATACATGATGGTGAACTCTCAGAACCCTTTGCAGTTACCAACGGTGTGAAACAAGAATGTGTGCTGGTACCATGCTTGTCCAGCGTGATGTTCTCTGCTATTCTGTCAGATGCACACCGAGATAATGTGGAAGGTACTAGATGCATAAAATATCGCAGTGATAGAAACCTCTTTAATTCCAGGAGGTTACTGGAAAAGGCCAAAGTGCAGAAAACGTATTTTAGAGACTTTCTGTTCTCTGATGATTATGCTCTGAATCCCTGTCGTGAAAAAGACATGAAACACAATATGAACCAGTTCTCCACTGCCTGTAACAACTTTGGCCTCACCATTAGTACAAAGAAAACGGAGGTCATGCACCAGCCTGCAGCAAACTCTCCTTTATAGAGCCAGACATCTTGGTAAATGGTGAGGTAGAAAAACTTACATACCTTGGCAGTACGCTTTCTACACCTCCGAATATAGATATAGCAGGATAGTAAAGACCAGTTATATCTTTGGCAGACTTTGGAAACAAATCTGGGAAAGAAGGAGCATCAGTATGGGGACATAGATCAAAGTTTACATAGCAGATGTCATTCCAGCGCTACTAATATCCTTGAGAAGCCTGGACTGTTTACAGTAGATATGCCAGGCAGCTCCATCACTTTCACATGACCTGCTCGCGTAGAATTTTCCTGATTTGCTGGCAAGACAAAATTCCAAATGCAGACATTCTGACTAGAGCCAAACTCATGAGGATCCATTTCCTATCGAAGAAAGCTCAGATTCGGTGGTCTGGTCATGTTGAGGGAATGCCTGACAGCACGACACAAAAGTAAATTATCTATGGTGAGCTCACAGAGGTTAAACGCTTCAGTAGTGGCCAGAAAAAGAAGTTCAAGGACACCGTAGAATCCTCACTGAAGTGTTTTGGTTTAGAACTAGGGAAATGGGAAGACCTGGCAGAGAATCACAGCAAATGGGGCACTCTAATCATTAAGGGGAGCAGGAAATAAAAGCAGGGTCGAATTGCTGATGCCCAGAGGAAAAGAGAAGAAAAAAAAAGAGCAGACAGCACAGTAGTACTTACAACTACCTGTCAGTGCCCTAGCTGTGGGCGCATGTTTGGTGCTAAGATAGGATTGTTTGGCCATAGGCGCATCCACTGAAAATAGAACTAGATTTCGTGGTCATCTTCGAACATGAAGGACGAACAACAACAACAACAACATATTGCTACCAGTTCTAACTGCAAAATAAATTGCTTTAACTTTTCTTATGCTTATTTGTTAGTAAAATTTTAAACATCTCCGACAAGGGCCGATGCACATCTTTGTTATCCTATTTTGAGGGAGGGAAAGAAGAGTTTAAATTGAAACCACGAAGATTTCACGCAATGCCAGATTGAAGTGAAAGTAAAAGAAAGTTACTTTCTCGTGGGAATTTTCCTTGGACGTTACTAGAAATAATTGCTTCTTTACAAGGTTTTGATGGGATTAATAAGTACGAACAGAGAATACTCATGTTTTATTTGTAGTATTTAATGTAACGCATCTCTGTTGGAACTTAAAAGTGAGAGTATCACTGATTCTCAATTAACACTTGTAACATTTCTTCTTTTGACATTCCCCTAACATTCGACACCATCAGCAGGTTAGCAACATGCTTGTTTGGTTCAATGGTAGCCTCTTGTGTCTAGGTCTAGCATAGACCTAGCCAGGGCCTTGACCAATACAGCTCTCCGTGTATGTTGTATTGACTACTTGTGCGTAGAAAGTGCTGCTTTACTCACACTATAGATTCTACTGAGCATATATAGTTAATTACTTTCTCCTTTATACAGTTTGCCTTCCGGTAACTAATTGGTTCACAACTAATTTTACCCTCTATTGACCGCTTTCTTCATTAAGTAGCCACGACTCTTTGCAAATAAGTACAGGCCTACAGATATCTAATTTCTGTCCCACGAATTTTGCATGTATACAGTTGCCATCTTTAGTTTAATAGTTCAGCCACCTTGGCTACATTAGCGTACAGGTGCCCTGCCTTTATCACAAATGCAGACTGTATGCATGTTAGATGTATCATATATGAAAACCCTCTCCATCACAATAAGCTATTATAGTGTTTTGACAGCAGCAATGATACAGTTCTACTTTTAACTCCTAATACTGGCATAGAATCAAATATCTACGGCTATACTGGACATGAGCCTTTTCACGCACTTATGGTTCAAAATCACATACATCAAACTTTCATTCACTGACTTTACAACATGAGAAAATGTAGCTAGAAAAAAATGCTTTCTTTTGTTCTTGTCATGTTATTTTTCTGTTGTTGCATATGTACTTCCCTCCTTGTTGTGTCATTGCAAAATTTGCCCCTCGTTTTGTTTGTAAAGGAAGCCCCTGAGATTTTTGCATGTAAAATCTACTTATCTCTAATCAAGACTTTGTCGAGCATCTTCCGTCTC
Source organism: Carybdea cf. marsupialis auct. non (Linnaeus, 1758) (assembly GCA_010016065.2). NCBI lineage: Eukaryota > Metazoa > Cnidaria > Cubozoa > Carybdeida > Carybdeidae > Carybdea > Carybdea cf. marsupialis auct. non (Linnaeus, 1758). The sequence continues at coordinate 16,098 of JAAAKL020001820.1, forward strand.
GAGGTCAGTAGCTGAACGCCATTTTAGTCCACATCAAACAAAGTAAGAACTATTACGCCACATTTCTGACTTCCCCGCGCGATTTTAACTTTTGGGGGACAGTATTCGTGACCACGCATTTAAGCTGTTGGAAAAAATAGGAAGTTCGATCCAGTCTTTTTGGAATCAGAGTTTTGTGAAAATTGATTGTGTCCTGCTTAGAAAAAAAAATTAATCATGTACCAAAAAAATTTATGATGTCACTTGCTTCTGAATATGCCTTAATCTCTTCTGAAAGTATCATGGTTTCTATCAATACGGACCTAAGTATGTATAGGTGCTATTTATATCTCCTTTTCTCCTGTGTTGCTCGTTGTTGTTTAACTTATTTTATTTTATTACGACTATCTAAAGAAGTCATTTGCTGTCAAAGGCATCTAGTTTTCTCATCGGCTAGGTTTTTGAACGATTTTTGAAATTTTAATACATCAAATTGAAAACTAATTACTACTTCCGAATTTCAAGAGTTGTAGTTGAATTTTCTTTTCGTAGTTTCTGTTGTACCCCTTCCTGCTTTTATGAAGACATCAAACACCTACCACATAATCTTTTTTAACATGCTTATTTATCAAACAATAAAATTTGATATATTTTGTCCAGTAGTTACTCAAACGACAACGCCAGCTTTCCCGTTCATCATAATTGGAAATAATGTGCAATGTTCAAGGATAAAACTGCACAAAATAGCGAAAACATTTCAGCACCGAAATCTTTCTTCGTCTGACACTCCTTTGAGTACAAAATCGTCAGAATTGGAATTGAGAAGAAATCAATGAAACTAATACCTAACTGTGTTTTGAAAGTAGCCAATGAGAAGTCTGACTGACAGATTGGTGCTGCTTTGATCAATCAGTGTCTGTGGAACTGAATGGTATATTGAAAAGGACTAATGAAAAGACGAATTGTTTTTGTCTGCAAAGTCTGGGTTTTCAAGTGCTTCCCTATGGCAGAGTCACGTTGATTACTAGTGCTTTTGGTTTTAGAAACCCGAGGTGGTCGTTTCCTTGTAGGAACTAATACTTGGCGAATACAGGACGGAATTTGGTACTTAATTCTATCAACTAACCTCAAAGTCATGCGTCCGACATAACGAGCCTCACACTGGCAAGAAAATGAGTAGACAACGATTTGTGGAAGGCACAGGGCTATGTGGTTAGTTGAGAACGCCTTCTTACTGGAATAAACTACGCGTGGGGTAGCAGCGCTTTTTGATCTGGTTTTCAAATCGAAGTGAAACGTTACCAAGCCAGGGCAGCTCAAAGTGCACGGGGCAATTCTTTGGTCCAAAAGATTTTTCACTAGAAAACAACGATAGTTTTGCCTTGATGGTTAAGTGGATGACATCTTCAGGATAGCCGTTAGACAGGAAAATCTGCTTTAATGTATCAATTTCTGGTTTTAATTTTCTTGGAACAGATCATGAGTGCGCGGTGAACCAAAGACTTGATGAGGGGCAGAAAGAGATCCAAGGAATACATTGACCAGAAAATATAGGTTTCCTATACACACAGGTCACGAATTTATTTCTCTCCTTCTCCAAACTGCATCAAGGAATGGCAAGAGGAGTTGTTTACCTCCTCTTTAAAGGTGAAATTAAATGTCTGGTGTAAACTGTTGAGCTTTGTAAGAAATTAATCACACTCAGACTGATTTTTAATAACGGCAAATGTTTCGTCTACATAACGGAAATATGGGGCAGGATTTTGGGAGGATTGAAAAAGTCAAAATTCATAGAAACCAACAAAGATGTTAGCAAACGCTGGACCCAAGGAACTGCCCATGTTTACCTCATTCTTTTGTCGGTATATCTTATTATACATCTCTGAGGAGTGTCAGATGAAAAATGATTTTCAGTACTAAAATAATCTAGCCATTTCGTGCAAATTTTCCTTTTGTACCACCAACAAACTTTTTGTTTAAGAATACGATAAAATTCTCTTCGTTAATTGGGTTCAAAGATGAATAGTTTAGAAGCTTGCCAACGACATAGAAAACTATGGAAATATTTCATCGTATGAGGACGCACTGTGCACAAAAATAAATGTATTAGAGGAGTTTCATCTTTTGGAATTTGATATTCTTAATTCACAAATCGATTTTTTGTGGTGCAAACTTAAAGCCAGTCGAAAATTTTATTCAACCAAAAATGAACAGTCAGAGATCAACATTACTTTTCTTGGGCAACCAAACTATCAAACTTTGCGGCAGCTTCTGTTCTACATTACGGGAAATTCTCTGCTGCTCAGCAAGGTAAGGCTTATGGTTTTAAGGGGACTGTATTCCTTTGCCGTAAAGTTGTTACTGTGTCTTCTTGAAGCTGTACATGAAAAAGTTAGATTTGTGTTTGGCGGAGGGCGGAAGTTGAGAACCCTGGCCTTGCCCTCTGTATCAAACCTTGTTCTCTTCAACCATGTTTTATCCATCAGCAAGCGCTTTTAGATTGAGGAAAGTAGAAATAAGGTGCCAGTGATCTGCATTATAGGGGGTCTTTCTTTAGCAGTTTTACTAATTATGTAGGGGCAGTTTCAATATCTGACTGAGAAATCGTCATATAAAAATGGGCTGTCAAGTTGGTTATCTCTTCCACTCGGTAGTGCACAGTAAGGGAAGCATGCCCCAACTACCCCTCCCTTTAACCCTTGGCCTTTTTAGTAGTTTTACTGTTTATGTAGGTTAGTTTCAATATCTGGTGGAGAAATAGTCATATTAAAACGCTTTCGGGTTGAAAGTTTCGAAGACATGCAAATCCCCCCAACCATACTTACCTACAGATGAGTTACCTACCAAGCTCTATGACTGACAAGCTACATGAAGTAAAATTTGTTAATCCGCGGAATTTAGTTAACACAGCATTAACCTAGACACACTTGAGATTAGATCTGAGTATCATAAAGTATTTTACAACTACCATTACATTTTCCAAGCTCGTACCACCCTGACAACAGCTTTGTTTTTGGTGTGACTAACTTTTGCGAACCTGTTGGCATAGAAAGAACAGTTTTATCATAAATCATAATTTGTATCAATAACTTTCTCTCTGATCTTGGGTTTCGTTGTCTTATTGTTGCTCCAGATTCTGTATCAAGAAGCAGGCGTTAGTATTGCTTTTATTTATGATGTTTCATTGATTTATGTATTAATGGTTTGGAAAGCCATATATTCGCCTAGTCCAAAGGCCAAAAGTAAGCTTTGCATGCTAAAGATAGCAATTAGTCAAATATCGTATTTCGAAATTGGCATTTTGGTACCGCTTACTTCACTCGCCCCCACCTGTACCGTTGATTTACTCGACAGGACCTTAAAAGAGTTTTACTTTATGCCTTGCTAAGATGAACTACCACATCACTAAATCTGTCATTTAGAGCTGTCTTCGCAAATTTCGAAGAAAATTGTTTCTTGTCTTGGGGCCAAGAAAACGTCGGTATATTGCCATTGTTATCCAAAACACTTAGTATAAAACAGCATTAAAGGCAACAATCCTTCCTTGTGAGTCAAAGGATCTATGATACTACTTATATACAATATCAGAAGTGCGATAACATTCCTACACGGTTTACGATTTTAACACTCAACTTTGTGCCACTGAATAATCATTCTTGAAAGGGTACACTTCAGTAAGTTTTGAAGGTAAATATGCTCAAACTTACCTTTTTTACCATGCAAGTTCGATATCCACTGCTATCAAAGAGGCTTCGATTTTCTTAAGCTTAGGTTTGTAGGCCAGTCTTGCATCAACCAGATAGATGAAAATGACGGTGACGCTTCAGCCCTAATTGTAGCTATGGTCGCTGTCATATTCAAAAATATAAGAATCAGGTAAGTCGCCCTTGCTGTCATTTATATCCTATACATTCAGTTGTCACCTGCAACGTCAGCAAATAAGCGTAAATTTGATGATCCAAACCATACTTCGCCCAGGAATCCAAACTTTTTATATTGCTCTCTGACAAATACATCTTTCGCACATTCGCAATGTTGGGTTGCCTTTTTTCTAAGCAAGAAATATTCCTGTCGGTTATCAAATGTATCTCCTTCTTGTCAATGAATTTTTGTATATTCATTTTTAGAAATTTCGTTCGCAAGGCACTGGATGGACTCACTATGGCTGACATGCAAAAAAACATATGCCTTTTTCGTGTAAGTTGTTTGCATGGAGATGCTCTTTATCAATGTTAGAGAAAACTAACTCAAAGGTTTACACATTATTTCGCTTTTACTTTTATTCATTAATGAATACCTCGATTTAATACCTTGTACACTCTAATTTTCGTATCTTGGAATACAACGATAATAGACCCCTATCTTAATATACATATTTCTTCGCAAGGGGACGTTTTATATACATTGTGAATAGCTTAAGAAATGTTATGGTTGAGTCAGGTCTCGAATTTTTTCACATTTTGATGTGTCACTTTAAGTATTGGCTTGTCAAGACGTTAAATGTTCGGGAATTAACGAGAGTCACGATGCTAAATGAATTGTAAGAATGTGAATGTAAACATGAATATCTTTTAGAATTTGCCCTTAAACATTGAGTGTTTCTGCGAAGTAGGCTGTACTGCCTACTTTCACCACTGTAAAGCACAGAGCTACTTGAGGGGAAATATATTGATGACCGTGAGATGGCTCTTCTATTATGTGCTATCTACAATATGTGATATCCACCCTATGTCCGATCCACAATATGTGCTATCTACACTATGTTTGTTCTTTACTATATCTGCTACCTACGCTATATCTGATCCACAATTTATGCTGTCTATAATATGCCCTATCCACAATATGTGCTATCTACACTATGTTTGTTCTTTACTATATCTGCTACCTACGCTATATCTGATCCACAATTT
>JAAAKL020001821.1:0-10379 GCA_010016065.2 Carybdea cf. marsupialis auct. non (Linnaeus, 1758)
AGAGCAGCGCGGGCTCAGCCCAGGAAATATAACATCGAGGCTACGAGGACATACTGAGTTCGTAAGGGCCATGCATGCAGTAAGAATCTTCGAGAGTACTTTGATACTTTGTAGGGGGTACCAAGTTTGATGTTGCTGATTCTGATAGGATATGTGTTAAGATTTAACGATAGAGAATGGTGTTGAAGCGACAGAGAGCTAAATAGATGGCAGATAAAGTAAGTGGTCATTGACACTGTGGTGGATTTATTAAGGCAACCTTATTCTTGAAAATATTATGGGGGCTGATCTCTCCCGGCCCCTGTGGACGAGCCTTCACCGGCGTTCTGGTATATTTTTCTCTACATTGCTCTTTTTTTATGAAAAGAACCGTTGATTTAGTCAAATAAAATGTCTAGAGGTTGGGTAATAACATGTCAGAGTGATCAAAGGTCATGTCAAAAATTGAGATTTCTTATTTTGGATTTCTTATTACTCTACTAATTCAATCTGTCAGCATCACCGACTAGAACTCCGTGAATTATATTTAATGGCTTGTTTGTAACTTGTAAATATCTTTCAAAACTACAAAACGTGCTGTCTCTGGAAATCAAGACCATGGTAAGTACGTAACTACCTAACAGGTAATGTACCTAGAAAAATACAAGATGCACTATGCCACCCCATAGGGCCCTGCATCTCTGCAACCAAAAAGGCAACAATCATGTACCAATAACTTTGCGTTTTAATTATCTCACTGATCAAGTTAAGTTTATTGTTGCAAGATGCAGTTTCTCCCAAGTAAAGAAAACATTTCATTAGTTAAATATCTCTTAACGGTAGCAATGAAAAGGATGCAAATTGCGGTACGCTGATGGTAAGAAAAAATTGAAAATGAAAGTTGAGTATCAGACAAGGGCAATAAAAGCTCCTGACGAAGGCTTCTAATGAGAATTATAAATAATAGACCTTGCATACTTCCTGCACTTTTCAATTTATCCCTGCAGTTTAAGTTTCTTATTAATATGAACACAATGCTTTCAAATGACCTATTAGGTTGCTCTAGTGCATGTTAAGAGGCTAATCATCACAACAAATTATCCTCCTCCATCTGCCATGCTGCATCTTGCATATAACATTTAAATTTTACATTCTTCACATAAACCAGCATTTATATCATATTATTCCTCAATTCGCCAACTACATATACATTTAAAGACGCTTCTTCGCTATAACTTCTTACGATTGTCCTACCTCTCACCACCTTTATCCACCACGCCCTCTTCCACCAAATACTTCCTCTCCCGGATCCGTTGCGATTTTGCCAATCACAAAATTTTACGTCATCTTTGCTATCCTTGCGAATCATTAAAATCTTGTCTATATCATGAGACACATGGCAAATGTATTTTCATTCGAATTAAAGAAGGCATTGATGCAACGTACGGCATTATAAATTATTTTATTGTTGTATCAAAGTAAATTTTTGACACATAAAAACTACCAAAGAAAATCTAATGTCCACCCAAAAGGTACAGATTTTGTCAGTTGTCAGACTATAAAAGGTTACGAACACAGGATAATGCAGGATACGTAAATAAAAGGACGCGCCGAGGCTCGCATTTTGGGTTAGAAACGATTTTTATTATGTAGTTTCTTTGTATATTTTACAAACTTCCTTAAGGATCCTTGAATGGCGTCTCTTAAGATAAGATAAGATGTGTGTTTACAACCGTTCTTAGGGACTGCAGTAAAGATGGCCGATCTGAAACTGACATTTTATTATGAAATGGGTCCATGGGTTGTTCTTTGGCTTAGAAGGGTGCAAGCACTTTAAATGCTAGTTTATATTGAACAATATTTGGAATGCGAAAAGTCACGTTTTAGAGATTGTTACTGTTTGGACAGTACTTGAGATCTTTTCATCGTTGAAATAGACTCAGGTGCTTGGGAAATGAGCATAGACACAAGGAAAGATGGTCTACTTCCTTACTTGTAGTTTCATTAGTTGAGAATATCCGTCAACCAGTCTCTTTTGTGCAAGGTCAGAATTACTGAGAAGACTGTTATTAAATACACCATGGAAAACCACCAAGAATCAGCAGTGTGACATAATGATCTTTGTCGGCCATTGTTTTGACTGGAGTAAGATTAAAGGGAAAATGCTAAAAGCAAAAAGTGTATGACACCACGTTGTGGGCCTCTTTGGGTTATCTGTCATTGGTTATTGAGACTTTACAGCTAAGAATATCTGTTAACGTCTGACAATAATTTCATACTAGCATTATAATGTTCTGCTTTCCCCTCAGACTTGGGCAACCTACTTTTTAAGTGGTTCCTTTAGAGAGGGGGGTTAGGATGGCCAAATGGTTTTCTATCAAAGCACCACTGACCACGTGCTAATAGTCAAATTCAGAAGCAACTTTAATAAAAGAAAACGTTTGCAACACTTGAGGCTTGCTTTATTACTTTCTCCTACAAGTTAACACTTAACAAGTCAGCAAAGATTCTAACATGGGATGCGAATTTCATTCAATCTTTAAAAGCACTAATAGGTATTTATTTTAGGTCGAGCTTGAACGTCGAAATGGAAAATAACAAGTCCATAAGTACCACGTCTCTAGTTAAATATTCACAGTTCAAATCTCAATGTTATTTAAGATCTTCGGTTCAAGAGAGTCCAAAAAATTCGTATTAAAAATTAGTACTTTAATAGACAGGTCAGAAGGAACTAAAACTGAATGCCTATGTCCAAATGTGAGCACCAGAGACAACAAGTATTAAATAATCTCATGATTCTTTCAAGATACAAACGTACGCTGATGTGGAATAACGTAATACATGCAGTGAAATAACTGGAACAGTTAAGGAATATGCTTAATAATTAATGCCAGTTCTATAACTAAAGAGTTGCCATTTTTCGTATAGAGAAGTATGACAATCAACAAGAATGCTGTAGGAGTTACAAAGAAAACTTAAGCTCGCAGAGTATCGAACCATTACCCTCTGGAATAGAAGACAAAAACACTATCCGGTAAACCACTGCGCATTTGTTATTTAACTCTCTTATTTGGTAGATAGTTTTATGTATGAAATAAAGAATTACACCCTCATCTACGATCACTTTCTGAATTATTGCATTTAGTAACGGAATCTTCTGGCCAAGCTAGCAGACGCATAAAATTTGTTTGTGGATGTACAGCATTGAAATTCCTTAAAACATAGCAAAAATATTATCTTAATAGTCACTATTGTTACCCATGGAACCTGTTGATGTTGTAGATTATAGGGACAGTTCTCTTTATTATCGCCTTTATCGAGACACAGAATGATAAGTAGAGTAATCGACGTGAACTTTATTTGTGCACGAGCAAAATGTCGGGAGATATAAAAAATAGTTCCTTCGTCAACAAGTTCAATAGAATAGAATATCACAAGACCTTTGTTGATCATATGTCCTAATCTTGACATTCCGTTGATGTGCATAGTCATAATTATGTATCTAGATTAAGGTACGAAACATCAAGATTAACAAACATGATCAACAAACTGATTATATCATATTTAATAACAGCGCACGGCATTAAGAATTTATTTTCGCATTAAGAGTATATTTTATTTATATATTTTGATTAATTTATGTAAGGTCAATGTGACATTTCTGTTTTAGAGAAATGTGAGTATTCTACTTTGTGAAAACGATTGGGCTGGATAATTTCTGCTGGTAGCGATATTGACTCTTTTTAGGCCCTTTCTTTCTTTCTAATACAAAAATGAATCTAGAAAGGTAGTGTAATCCGCATTTGATGTTCGGAGGAACCCCCATTGATCAATACTTGGTTAAAGGCTTAATACAACTAAGCGGACCGAAATGCTAAGGAACCTACTGGTCCGCTGATTACCGAGCCTTTAGAAACATCGAAGATTTCTGTCAGATAGCGAGGTAGGAGGGAACATATGAACGGTGCAGCCGTTGAGGTCATGAGAGTTTTCTAACAAAGTATTCTAAAAAGTCTGTACAATGTCCACGGAGCAAAAGCTTTGTGTGCATAGCCTAGAATTTCAAGGGGCATAACAGACACAATTTTGGTAGAAGAACTGTGGCTGTATGGAATTTTTGCTGCCCAAGACATGATAGAACCAACTGTTGTTATTATCTCCTGTAGAATACCTATCTTACCCATCCTATCCAAGATCTACGCCCATAGTCCTTACTTATTAGCATATACTTTTGTGAGCTTTACAGATAGTACTGGTAGCTCCGTAACTTCTGTAGGAACAAAGTATACAAGTTTTCTATTACTGCTCAAAAAAAAGTCTGCCTTCAATCAATCTACTACAGTGAGAAACCTCTCGAACAAGATCGGTATGTTTTTATCATAATCCGAAACTAAATTATACGTAATTCACGATTCCTTAAAGTGTTATGTGAATTGCCTCTCTACTTCAAACGTATGGACTAACAGAAAAAAAAGTTGCAGACCTTGGATGTACTTGGTCTGTAATATCTGTAATAATAATTTTTTTCAATCATGTGACTATTTTACATACATCCATACTTTTCCTAGAAGCACTGTGACGAGTAGAAATTATATAAATAAGTTACTTTTGCTGATGCTCAGCCTTCTGCTGTCGACATTATGGAAACAAAGTTCCATTAATGTCACGCACCTAAAAAAGTACTATTCTTAAATGTAGGAGAGTTATGAAGTGCAGCTATATTATCCTTGAGAAAACATAAAATGGTTCTGTCTCCTTATACGTCCACAGCAATTTTATGCGAGTCGATAAAAGTAGTTCATGATTGAGCATTTACAATAGCTTGGTACAAAGAAACAATTAAAGTTTGCGCTTCCTAGTAATTCCTGTTTTCAAGTCCACAAATGTAAATAGATTCGCTGACAAGAATGTCCTCAAGTCATTCAAATATTTTTCTCCTTTTTCGTTTCTTTTACGTCTAGATTTACGGACAACAATAGACTTTTTAGTTATTATTTTTGAAGTAACCATTTGAAGCAAGTTATTCCGTATCTTTTTAATCAATGCTAAAAACAATTCTTGCTTTTTCTTGACATATGTGACTCCCTTTTGTACCAGGGATTTCTTAAATGTGGTATAAGGATCATACTGATCAGATGCCGGTCCTTGATCTTCATTTGTATTTTGTTCAACGTGAGAGCTATTATTTTCTCCATTTTCCGAAATATCTTCTTCCCTGCTTGGCTCTTCTTGTCCTTGACTTGGTCCGTCTGCTGAATCCTCGTTGCCTTGATAACTACCGTCCTTATCTTGCCCTGGTACGTACGACTGAGCATAAGTATCCTCTTCGCGTGAAATCTTGTCTGTTGCTTGATGTTCTTGGTTGCTTAGTTGCGAGTGTTCAGGGTCTATCCTATCACGGTCAGAATCTGGTACCACTTCTTCTGAGACACGAGACTCCTCCTCTCCACCCTGTCCGTTTTGCTCCGAATGCCCTTGCTGTGAATCAGTTTCCTGTCGTCCATGTTCGGACTCTGCCCCTTGGTCTTCTGAATTAAGTCTGACGTCTTCAGCAACGTCTTGCCCTTGATCTACCTGCTTTGTAACAATGATATCCGGATCACCATTGTTAGTTGCACGTTCTGGATTCCCTTCTGCTGGTGAATAATGGGTCAACTTTTCAACAATATTTTTTGCTTCTTCTGCAATAGAGCTATCTGGTTTCAAGTCTTTTGATATTTTTAGGACTCCTTGTCCAACTTCATTGATAAACGGTTTCTCAGGTTTACGGTTTAATTTCTTTTCGTCCTCAAGAAGATTTTCCGGCTCTGGCTGAGTGTCAATACTTTGTTGGCCAGGGTCTTCATGCATATTGTTTTCACTGGAATGTTCATAGTCAGGTTCTTTGAGCTGACTTTTTTCAGTAGCACTCCTTTCCCCTTCTGTTGATATAATAGGCTTATGTTCATTCTCTGCAATATCACCTTCTTGTGACATGCTACTTTTCAAGGCCTGTTCATTCCCTTCGTTAATACTTTGTTCTCGATTTTCGGGCTGCTCTGTTGAAATCTTGCTCTCTCTATTAGGCACTTGTTCGTTTGGATCAGCTATACTGAAATCGTGTTCTTCTGCTTTGGTCTCTTTTGCGGGTGACTGTTTAGGCTCTTGCATTCCCTCGGACGGTGACTGTTTAGGCTCTTGCTGTCCCTCCGACGGTGACTGTTTAGGCTCTTGCTGTCCCTCGGACGGTGACTGTTTAGGCTCTTGCTGTCCCTCAGACGGTGACTGCTTAGGATCTTGCTGTCCCTCAGACGGTGGCTGCTTAGGATCTTGCTGTCCCTCAGACGGTGGCTGCTTAGGATCTTGCTGTCCCTCAGACGGTGACTGCTTAGGATCTTGCTGTCCCTCGGACGGTGACTGTTTCGGCTCTTGTTGTCCCTCAGCCGCTGATTGTTTGGGCTCTTGCTGTCCCTCAGCTGGTTGATTAGGACTTTTTTCAGGTATGCCCATGTGTTCTTCATGTTCCTGATGCTGATCACTGGGACGGCTTGTATGAAGATGTATAGGGTCAGAATGATACCTTGTCCTTCCTCTCCGCCTGAACCTCATAAAATGCCGATGAAGACCAGAAAGAGACTTAGCTTCTCTCTCACTCAATATATGATGATGGTGTATAACTGAATCTTTAGTATGATTACCGTAATTATCTCCTACATCATTTTTATCATGTTTGTTGTCATCTGCTTTTTGAATATCCGTCTGATTTATTGGTGGATCATCTATGACGTCATTTATAGATACCGTGGTCCCCTGGTTCTTCATTTCGGAGTTTGGCGTATTATTAGCTGAGGGTTCATCCCTAATGTTTGTTATGTTTACTTGTGACAAGACGTGTTCGTCTGCACTAGAAGCATTCTTCTCCCCTTCGGGTATTACACTTGTGCTATTGAAATTCCCCGACCCTTCCTCCTCAGTGTCATTTTTCCTATTGTTATATTCAATTTTAGACACAGTTTTATTCTCAGACGTCTCATTTTTCCCCTTATCAAACTGCTTTACAGCCTTTCGATGATCAGAAGTAACATTTTTTCCCGCTTTACTTGGTAAAGTCTTAGCAATGGGGTTATTGGTAATTAGTCGAGCGCCCCAAGGCTTCACTTCCTGATTACCAAAACCATTCGTATTTTCTTCATTCTCTTGACCTGAATCAGAGCCTTCCGTCCCGTTCCTAAACATCGAGCTTACATTTTTCATTTTTCCTATTCGTTCATCTTCAAACGATGTGCTGTTTTTAGAAACGTAAAGTGCTCCTTCACGGACTTTACAAGAACCAATTTTTCCATCTTCATTAACTGTTCCATTTTTACAACCAACAAAGGTTTTGTTAATTTTAGCAAAGGTAGAATTCGTGACGTGAGGACTAGCAACTTGCGCAGGGGATCGACTTTCAGGTGGGTTGTCAGGCTTTTCCTTGGTTTCAGCAAGCTTCTCGATTTTTGAGGCTTCTTCATCTGCCTCTTTATTAAGCTTCTCCCAGTCTGTTTTGGCGTACAGCTCCTCTAAGGCTTTCAGTAGTAGAAACTCCTTGATGAACTCTTTCCGTTCTTCAGAAGATAAAGTTGCATTTAACGCATCTCGCACTACTTGGTCTTCAGGACTATGCTCGTCATTGGTGAAAAATATTGATTTCTGTATCCTGCGGAGAACCTTGTCACCAAGCCTATAAGATGCTTCCGATAGGCGCTTTCGGCTCTTTTGCAGCAAGTCTGCGTTACTAGTGTCAGGGACGTAGGGATCAACAGGAACTATTTCCAGTCCCCCACTTTCACCTGGATTTCCCCCCTGTATCATCGGGTTGTTAGCCGATTTGGAATACAAACTGTGCCCAATAAGTAGTTTTCTAGCTCGTGAGCGTACGTGCATCTCTTTTTGAAACTGTCCTAATGGACGAGCGTGTGATTGCCATTGGTTTGGGACCTTTGCAAAATTTGTATTCCCCGAATCCTTATTCGGAAACTGCACACCAGCTTGTTGTAGTTGATTTTCCGGAAAATTTCTAGCTCCTGGCATGTTTTCCTCTGAGGCCTGAAGTGGCCTGTCAGCGGCAAGGGCATCAGCAGCGTCCTTGATAACCTTCTCTTCTTTCGGTTCACTGCCTTCACTGGGTGAAGGGAGCCTCTCCGCTTGCATTCCGTTGTCATTCCCAAAACTGCCTTTGAACTTGTTGATGTATGGGGAGTTTTTGTCTTCCTCTTTACTTGCGGGACCCCCAGGCTGTTCGCTTTCAGAGTTTCCATCATTTGTAGCTAGTTGCTTAGCATCTGTTTCTGAACCATCCATTGTTGATGAATTTGGTTGTGATTTTGATGACTGTAGAGCTTTTTGCCTTGCTCTCTGGCGGATATCATTAAGAAGAGACTCGCTACAATCTACTTTAGTTTCTTCTTTTTCGGAGGTATTTTTAGGAGCATAATTTTCTTTGGGTAAGAATGTGATATTTTTCTGTATTAACATGCTTTTCAACTTGCTGTATTGGTAGCCAAGAAAACCACCCATATCTTTTTCAAGACTATTTTCAGCTTTTTGGAATATACGTGCACTGTTCTCATTTGCCTCATCGGCAGCCTGCCCTTGTTGCTTTACTTCAGCATCTTGCAAATTGTTATCATGTTTAGATTTTTCTTTCGCTGAATCTGTGATATCACCCGACATAGATTGCACCCATTGAGGGGAAGTTTTATCTCCTTCAAGTAGCTTTTCGTACAGCTTTGATCCCATTTTGTCTATAAGTGCTTGCTGACATTGGCTTTTGCGAGGTCCGATCTGCTTCTTAGTTGCTGCTTTTTCACCTTCTGTGTACGATCGGGAGCTTAAACTTCCATCAGACAACATCGAATCTATTGTCTCAAATGGCTGGGTAGGGACCAATCTTTTGATATCTGTAAGTTTGACTGCACTATCAGTGGTCGAAGGATCGATCATGCGACTTTGATCTGAGGGTGCGTCAGGAATAGGATCAACTGGAACAATATTGATAACGGTCCCTGTTGGTTTATTGTTTGCTTGATCCACGATTGGTGTTGTCATATCCTCCAAAATTCCTCCTGCAAGGTTATCATGGCTTGGTTTTAAGTCTGCCAAATTTACATCTTCAGGCCCTTGAGATTTAAATAGATGATCTTGTTTTAGGCTGGTAATAGGATCCGGCAAATGAGATTGTAACTCTCTGTCTAAGTCTTTGTCAATCATATTTTTAGCATCATTACCTTGTTCCTTACTTTGCAGCAATTCGTGGTCACCGAGCACATCTTGCTGGGAACTATGTACGGTATACGTTGCCCCTAAATCAATAGCAAACTTTTTACTAGGTTTAGAGGTCTTCAGTCTCTTTACAGCACTACCGGCCCTATTGTTGGTCACCGTTTTATTATTTGAAGAAATTGGCTTTTTTACTGTGGTGGAGTTGACAATGTTCTCCTTTTTACTGGCCATTGATGACAAATCGTTAAAGTCACGATCGTCTGCATCAAGGGGTGATAATTGAAACTCAGGTCTTGATTTCCCTATGAATTTTAAAATTTGCTTTACGCTCTCCAGGAGAACAAGTTCGTCCTGTGAAAACAAAGGAACTATTAAAGAACTCTTTTTACTGCCAGGTTCATCAGCTTTATCCTTTCGGGTTTTATGATGCCTCGTCCCACTCATCCTCGACAGATTTTCATGTCCTTTATAAACATTTCTTTTTGCAGAAGCTTTTGGCTGTATCTTAAGTAAAGGAATAAAAGGAGCATGTTTGTGTTCCCTCTGTTCCTTCTGCACTCCATTTAGCTTCGATAATCTCGTAAATAATCCGCTCCGTCTTTTATTGTCTGCATAAAGTATCCTTGACTTTGTAATGCTATGTGTGCTAATAGAATTCTTGTGAGGTCCAAGACTCCAATCACCCTTAAAAAAGAATGATAAAATTTTAGTATGTTTCTGTGTGGAGCATCATATCAAAACAAAAAATTAATAACTATTGAGTAATTTCTAATGTCAAGAAACTCAAACAGATCTCCCATACAAAGAGTGAAACGAGAGAGGCTGTTACCTCTATACAACGATAAATGCTAGTGCATTTATACCTTATTGTAACTTGTCCTCTTACAGATATCTAATCATATTTAAAATACATGACCAGCGCGTAAGTTTTAGACAAAGGTCCATAGAAAACATACTTTCTCACCAAGAAATATTCTGCATATCGACGTGTTTCCATGCATGTAGTCATACATACGAAGGTAGTTCAGGAAAGGGAGAAGATATCTAAAGAGCAAGAGCGTAAACTTGCCTGATTGGGGGGGGGGGGGGGGGGGGGGGGGAATTTATTGAGCGATTACAGTGATAAGCACTGGGTGCTGACTTTTCTAAATGCAATAATA
>JAAAKL020001821.1:11319-28850 GCA_010016065.2 Carybdea cf. marsupialis auct. non (Linnaeus, 1758)
GGTAACAGCATCGATGGTAACAGCATCGATGGTAACAGCATCGATGGTAACAGCATCGATGGTAACAGCATCGATGGTAACAGCATCGATGGAAACAGCATCGATGGTAACAGCATCGATGGTAACAGCATCGATGGAAACAGCATCGATGGTAACAGCATCGATGGAAACAGCATCGATGGTAACAGCATCGATGGTAACAGCATCAACTATTGATAGACGACTTGGTTTGAGAAAGTTTGGGCATTCCTACTGCATCGTCTTGACAGTTGTTTAAAATTATTAAATAAGGTCGGTTTGCCCTTTTTGTACTTAGAAGTGATAATCATATCAAGTAACTCTGACAAGAGTTGCGAACTTCTAAAAAGCTTATGTAATGTAAAAAACTTGCACAATAATGACAGAATGTGAGCACATTTTTGCCTATGTACCTGTACAAGCAACGAAACCATGCATCTAGTAAATGATAGACTATTTTATTATTGCAATTAGTACCTTTAAATTTCACTTGTATCGAGATATTAGAAACCACGATGTGGTTCTAGTCAAAATTTGATGCAAAAATTATAGTTAATCTCTCCCATACCATTTGGAAAAATTGGAAGAAAGTTTGATGTCTCAAACTACTCTGATTACAACTTTTCAAGAGGACGTTCAGGAGCAACTGAATATACTTGGCCGAGCTTCCAGCGTTTTTCATACGTAGATCGCACTACACAAGCAAAAGTTGTGTTACTTGTCATTAAATACGGTCTAAATGCCGTGGGATAGCATGCCTATATTGACATGCTTAATCTGTTTTACAATGCATTATTTAGAACAAAGGGACCAGAAAATAAGGTTAGCATTGGGATGGCAATATCAATTCCAGCTCCCTCATTAGCCAGCCCCTAGTCCCACATTAGCCAGCCCCTAGTCCCTCATTAGCCAGCCCCCAGTCCCTCATTAGCCAGCCCCCAGTCCCTCAGAGCAACCATCAAGCTATTGTTATTAACGACCTTGAAAAATTCTCTAACATTGTACTACTTATATAACTTGAAATTTTGATGCCGTAGTCTGCGTGAGGACTAAACAATCTAATTAATAGATGCTTGTACTATGTTGGTGGTCATTTATGTGCTCAGACTATCGAAACTGTGTATAGCGTAAGTTTGTCAGAATTTGAAGAGACTACACCTAGGAGAGTAGAACACATAGAATAAATTAGAGTGAGGAGGATGATCCGAGGAGAGGATTCCTAACGGAAGAGGTGAAATAACGAGAAGAAGAAGCAGAAGCATTTTGATAGAACTAGTGCTTTATAGTATGTTTACATGTACTGATCTGTCACATTGCCCTTACCAAAAAAGACATAATATGGGGTCTCGAAGAAGTTTCTTAAGTGGATAATAGTGACGTAACGTAATTCAAAGTCTGCTTACAATGTATCAACGTGTGACAAGGATGCAGTGAAAGTATGTATGAACGAATAATAACTTGCCACTATAAACATGCTATGCAAGAACATAAATACTGTAAACATGTACAATTTACATGTTTACAACATATAATCTTATAGGTATACAAAAAGAGCCTAAAAACATGCATGCACCTGTTAGTTGCTGATATTTTAATCAGATACGAGGTACACAGTTATTTTATGATAAATAATTACAAGTATATCATCTTGGTTTGCTAACGGAGTAAGTTTGAATAACCGCAACCGGAAACATAACCGTATGAAGCACCTCTCTTCTGTAACTAGTTTTTACAATGCAATTTAAGTTTATTCAGTTCTAAGTTTCACTTTCTAATATCACCGACGGTTTTTGTTCCCTAGTCTCCCTCAGTTCATGTTAGACGACGTTCCTGAGAATATTGTAAGAAGGTTTTACCCTTATTTTCGTTTGTTGCAGCATTTGAAATCAAACAATATGTAAAGAAAATGGCGCATGCTTTCTGGACTGCTCATGAATTTAATGTAAGTAAAGTGCAGAGTTAACTCTTTGATGTCAGTAGCAAAACTCAGGCAGTAATAGTAAAATTTGTTTCTAGGCAGGAAATTACAATAATAGTTAAACACCAATGTAGATAGAAGGCAATTTTTTAACCTGATGATGAGACAGTAATATAAGTATACCTTGAAGCAAGTAACACGATCAAATATAATGCTTAGAGATCCTATTTTGCAGATTCGTGTGCAATTTCAAACTGGTATGAGTTAGTTATAGTATTTGGTAGGTAAAAATGTTCAATTCCTAATGTTACTTCTACTTGTATCGTTAAATTTAATTCCTTATATATAATGCTTCGATGAAAAGGGTACTGTATCTCTGTCATTGTAAAATAAACGTGTTGGCTGTAGTCTTTAGTTATGTTGACGAGACTTTTCAAACCATTTTGCTGAGAAAGTGAAGAAAAAGATCAAGTTTACACTTCAATACATACAAATAGATCAAGTACCTGACGATGGTGCTTCCTCGCTCCACTTATCTTCATGTTGGCAAAGAGCAATTGTAGATTGCAAAGTAGACAATACAGCAGGAATCTCTCGTGCGATCCAAGAAATGTCATATCAGCGGCTATTATAAACAGTTTTCTTTTTCTTACAGAGTATTTTCCGCCAATGCAATCCCGCTATAGGATCCATTTTTCATCCAAGTCTAAATCCATTGTATGGTTTTGGATGCATTGATTGACAGGTACTTCGTCTCACAAAACTCTATGGTTCATTAATCCCTTTTCTGATAATCCATCTAGACCTATGTATTGACTGATAACCAAGTGTCTTGTCTTTTTATCGTTATAATTCACTGTTAAAGTATATCCAGTGAATTTCTGTCATATAATAACGATGGTTTGAACTCGAAAGTCTTAGTAATCGCGAATTGATTCGCTAAGCAAAGCCACACTTATATATCGGGAAAATTGAAGCTCCAAGAAATAAGCTTTCATAATCCTTTTGCATTTGAAATTATTGATGGATATCGGCCGACTAGATATTGCTAATATATTTATTAAAGCAACCATAGGTTACAAGTTTCGTAGCACGTTGAGACATATCGATATCTCCTTGATTGTTTTACTTGTGACTCACATCACGCGACACTGCGCAGGAACCGTAGTTTCCACTTGTCAAACATGTCGGAGTTTTGAATACGAGTCTGCGCTACCACGCTTCGAGTAGAAAAATAAATCTATGTATAGAAAACACAAACCTTTATGGGTATTTACTAGCATTCACCCTAATTACTTTACTTAACTGAATTTGATTCTGTTCTTCTTAGAATGAAACGTTTAACTTTAGCTGCACTCTGGCTACTTCCTAAAAAATTATAAAACATTTTCCTTATGTTTTAATACGGAAAGCAGAAGTTGGTTAGTCTGACTTAATTTTTATTTTCTGTCTATCGAATCAGTAAAGTATGCATGGTAGGCTTAGCTTTTATTGATTTGTAGAAATTCTTTGACTATCTTTAGGTGGTGTCATACGAAACAATTTGACTCCATTTGTCTTTGTCATGTGCTTTTCCGTGTCACAAAGGATCCGCACAAGTTATGGTATGGATCAAATGTGTTTGGAACAGATCGGATCCAATCTGGTCAACCTTCAAAAATGATTTCTAAGTCGCATGGATGGTAGATCCCAACAAGTGCAGATCTACTAGATTCCAGGTAAACAGAAGGGTTATCCGTGCCATTTCCGATACGGACCATTTGTACCCGTGTAAATAGACTCTTATGGCTTTTTCATGGAAACAATTTCAAAACGTTCAGAAGGCAGCGGCAAACAGGAGCTTAATTTTGTGAACGGGATTACATCTAACAAATGTTTTGGATCCTCTTCCAGGTGTCAAAGAATTGAAACTATGAAGGCCCTCTAACCTAACCGTGAGAATCATGAGGTTACTCTGCCCTTTCCTAAATAGAAGCATTACAACGCAAGAAGGAACAAGCAGAGCGTTTTTTTAAGAAATGAACGTGTATCTCTCCACACTTTTTAGATCTTCCCGTTGTCAAAGTCCCTAAAATTTGGGGGTATGAGCATTATGCTTCGATACTCTCAGGGTAGCCTGAAAACATCAACCTATACTATTACACGAGAATTTTCAAAATGTCTTACTATAAGCTTGTAAGATAACATCTTTAAAAACAGGCGAGCTCACAGACGAGCTCAGTATCCTCTACAACTTCAGTACAAACATGCATCTTTACTTCTCTTCCTACCAACATTCTGATTTTATCATGGCATACCTAGGATTTGCATTTCCTAGCAATAAGTCATTCATGACAAATATCGTTTCATCCTATAGAGCCATTTAACGTATCTTTCTCACAGCATCCACTATTCCTACAATTAATCTGACAAGTCAATGTCTATTGCCAGTAGTGCTGAATTATCAGAATGATCCCTCTTAAAGTACACATTACTTTTGGCCAAGGATTCAGATATTATTTAAAGATTGTGTGGCTGCATCATGATATTTGACGACCAACACAACGAATTTTTGACTAAAGCATTCCGAGTTTATAAAAAGTTGCCGTAAGGTAAATTTTTGACTCTATTTCAGAATCGGGGGAGCACATATTGAACAGACTCAGAGGAAAATCACATACTATTACTTAGATATAACCTCATTTCGATTAGAACTCTCCCTAGCTTCTACAACGTCAGGAAATTGAATGATCAAACAAATGGCGACGACCTCTAGATATTTACAGTCACTGCATGATGTATTCCAGAGATGGTGAAACTCATAGTTTCTGTTGATTCCAATGAGTGGTAAAAATTCTAAAACTGAGAAATGGAAACAGGTTTTTTTTCGATTTATGTGAAAATTATTATAAATATGGACTAAAATTTCCTGTTTATATCTCAGTCGTCTTTCAAAATGGGACTTTGCAAATTCTGTACCTTAAACAGGTACGAACATGCACAAAGTTATGTGCTAGCTATTTCCAAAGTCCCTTCATTCGTTACGTTAACTCAATAAAGGAGGGCCCGTGGTTTTGAAAGTGGGGTGCCAAGATCACTTCTTACTCTAATATTGGCAAAGAGCTGATAATTATTACTTTTTAATAAATTTTTAAATACTAAACTTCCTAAGTGAAAATAGACGTGAAGCTGTAAAACGGTAAATTCCGCTGAAAAATTTGAAGCTGTATTGATCAAACCTATATTTTAAAGCAGTAGAAATTGCAACGATTGTTTCATAGTAGATGCTTCGGAAGTAGTCTTTTTTTGTTTCTAGGTAAAATATTCTGTAAATCTGCAAGGCTTTTCATTCTCATCAAGACACAGTAATAGTGAGTAACTTGGTTTCCCTCGTTTTCTAGGGAGAACCATCTCCTCGATTCCACACCTCCTAGTTTTTGGCATAACTGTCTCTAAACATAAATCAAAATCGGTATCTTTTCTCATGCCTTCAAGTGTTTAACCTGATAGCCTTGTCAAGTAGTGGCCACTGACTGCAGTCATAATTTTCTTTTGCGATGCTTTTGATAGTTTATCTACCAACGAGAGAGTCGTTTATAGATGCATAAACCGAAAAAATAGTTGAAAGTTTTCATTTGTGTCTGGCAACCCTATATCCTCGCTTTAGTATCAGCATGAGGGGATTCTTGAAGACATTCATCCCAGAATTGCAAAAGCAGTTTATAGTTATCAATAGTCTTTTTTTAGCACTCTGCTTATATTGTCCTACGGGTTGCGCATAGCTTGTCTAGAGCCGAGAAACTGTGCATATCATTGGCGTTTCCGTCGATCTCACTTTTTAAGTTCTCCTCCTTCTTTGAATAAATCCCTTGTCACTTGCTGTAAGTCTTCGGCATTGCCGTGAACAACTCTGACGGGATGAAGAATGAAAATAATCTTTCTATAATGAATATGTTGTTTTGGACGGTAGAAAACTACATTTCTAGGTTCTACCTCCTCCCAGATCTGTTTGGGAGTGTCCTGAAACACTGGAGTTCCTGACGTCTGTTGAAGATTGGGAATGTCATGCAAACTACCATCAACATTCACATCATTAATGGAGATCCATCTCCTGTATTACTCTCTTTGCCGGCGTGCTGAAATGTATCGAGGTATAACTCTCCGCTCATCCAATATTCAAGCAACAGTTTCTCTGTCGCTCTTGCAACAACGTTGATGTGCCACTTTGCTTTCTGACGAAAGTACAACCCACATTTGTTCCATGATCTTTATGATATCAGCTCTTTGTGAATACCGGACAAGAGAAGTCGTAGGGTAAAACATGAGTGAGCGGCTGATTCAAGTGGAGCAATGGTTTATTTCAAGACCTGGTCAAGGAACAGTCACATCCTTGTCCGTCTTTGTCTCACACAATGCCAGAAGTAAGTGGTTGTGAAACTGGTAGTGGCGGTGGCTTGAATCTACTTTTCACAATTTTCAAGTAGGATGATTCAAAAAAGTCGCATTTAATAGTCTTCAAAAGGTTCCGAGAATCTAGAACGTTTTTAGACTGCCAATCGTTTGACTTGCTAATGCCAGGAACTGATGGATCGTCTGAAATTAATTCAGCTACGACCGATTGTCCATCAATAACTAGAATGGACCATATCTATGCCTGCAGTACGATCATTTTTTTATCGGAGAAAAAGTAGGGAGTATCTGCTGTTACAAATTGGATTCTTGCCTTTGAATATGCTTTCATGTTTTAAGAAAGTACTGTTTGTGACAACAGTCAGAAATAAATCAATGTTGGCTTTACGTCACGGCTCAAGAACAAACCCACCTATCCAACCCACGTAAAGCTTGGCAACAAAATCGGCGTTGACCCACCCACCCCCTGCCGTTACGAAATTATTGAATGGCCCCTGTTCTCTAATACATAAAATCAAAGAATTGTTCACTGATGACCTTTAGTTGAGAGAAATCAGTTCCCTTTATATTCATCTTGTTAAAAATGTGCCATCCGTTTCATAATCTCTGGTGCCACGCGATTAATTTCTCACTTTCCAACATCTTGAATCGAAGTACGATGATGATATTGTTGGAAATGATTTCAGCGAGTAAGAGGCTGGTCTCTACTCAATCTTAGAAAGGAGCCATCACTTTTCATATTTAAAATTTAAAATTTTACTCAGTGCATGTGATTATTAGTTTCGTAAAGAAAATGCCAAGGCATGAATGAAGTACAGGAGGATGGGCTTCTAACAAGAACTATTGGTGAACCTTTTCAGTACACATCATTGACGCTTCCTCTTGCAATAAAGTAGAGGGACAATGGCACTTGTCCCCATGATGGCGCGAGCCCTGTAAATTTACCTGTGGCAATTCTTCTGGCTCTTTTTTCTCGCGCAAATAATAGATGAAGACTAACAAAAAAGGGGGAAAAAAGAGAATAATTAAATTGATGTAAACAAGAAGAACGGTGCCATTTAAGGGAAGAAAGAAAGGCAAAGAAAAGACAAAATGATAAATAATGATATCCATGAAAAATTGAATGAAGAGAAAAAGACAAAACAAAGGAAAGTGCCTAGATCATCCGCTAATAATCACTAAGTAAGCATTCAAGAAGGCAATAAATAATGTTCTTTAAGAGACATGTTATCAATGCAGCCCTCATTACTACTGTGAGGTTACTTTCAGTACATAACAGTGGCATCGCCAGGTAA
This sequence comes from Carybdea cf. marsupialis auct. non (Linnaeus, 1758), assembly GCA_010016065.2. Taxonomy (NCBI): domain Eukaryota; kingdom Metazoa; phylum Cnidaria; class Cubozoa; order Carybdeida; family Carybdeidae; genus Carybdea; species Carybdea cf. marsupialis auct. non (Linnaeus, 1758). Next base: position 18,940 of record JAAAKL020001821.1, read on the forward strand.
ATATATTTGGTCCTGCACTATGATTACGAAGTAGCCAAACAGTACGAACGTTCAAAAGCAGTCTCTATAGGAAATTTTCAAGCACATGAGCAACAGAAATCGGTGGGTGATGTAACTAGAAAATCCCTTCCATCCTCAAACCCACCAGCTTCCCCTTCAGCCACTCCAAAATATGATTTTCAAAGATATTCACTGTAAATTTGACAAGAGGACAACCAACTCTTTTAAACTGGTAAAAGCTGGAAGAAGGAAACTTTCTCATTCAAACAACCCATACAAGCAGAAACATCCAGCTCCTGCTCACAACAAATGGCAGGAGTTGAGCTCCGAAATGTGCCAATATAGGCATGCGCATAGCTTGCCAACCAATAGAATCATTACCAAAACAATGGGAGGTATGCCATCTGGTGAAGACAGGACCAAACGCCTGGTGGTATTTTGTCACAGACTCAGTCATCTGACCATTGTCTATTGGAGGCTTTTTCTCATATAAACGATAATAACAGCGTGAGCTTAATATTATGATACCTATTAGACAATAGCTAGAATAATTTTCTTGAAATTTTACATTCAGTCTTTTGTCACATTTTTTGTCAAATATTTACTCCTGCGCAGAAGAACAAGCAGGACCTCTACCTACGCCGCTGGTACCTTAATTTAACTGCAGTTTCATCATCGATCATCTAATCATCAACGCACACAAAACTGTATAAACCATGACTGTGGGAGTACATATGCAAACTTTCTTTCCACTCTTTTGTGTGCTTTATTAACTTCCAAGCATAATTTTCATATATTTAAACATAACATAACACACAGCATGAACTTATAATCAATACACAAACTGTCTCTGACTCATTTTGTCTCTCGATATGAATACTTACAAGAATTTTTCATCCAAGTAGATTCGCTGAAAGCAAACTTATAAAACTAGCCAAGATAGCCAAAGGAGCCGAAAGCGCCAATTTCTCCCTTCATATTGATAAACATCTTTCTATCTTCAACTATGGAACAGTCAGGGATAGTATTAACGCTTTGTTAAGCAAAATAGCTGAGCTACGCTACTCTATGGTAATTTGCACAGTATACAGAACTGCCTCACGAATATCATTGTTTGGGATAATTCTACCACTTGAATATGAGGAATCGGCTTAAAAGAGCGAGATGACTTACAGTAAGATTATATGTGGTAGCATTTCATTTATACCTCCCACAGTAAACAAGAGTCTTCCATAAAAGCGACACAGGTAGCCGAGATTTGCCTAAATGATAAATATGAGGGAGCTAAAAATTGGTTTAGTTGATAAAAGGGTGTTAGCTGACTTATCATCCTTCAGATTCCGTCCTTTTGAGGGTCGACAAGCTCATCAATCTTGTGTTCGTTGTAGTAATCCCTGATTCACTCAGAGATCGACGTCGTCGGCATGTCACGAAGTTTATAAAACCAGTCATGAACGTGCGATCAATTGTTCCATATACGACTGGATTTACAGCGACGTGAAATGGATAAGGAAGAAAACATGTGTATATCAATGCATGATATTCAGCATGGCTTAAGCTATCAATGTTCAAAAATGCATGAATCACTCGAAATATCCTAATAGGGGAAACACATAAGCAGAATAATATCGTAATGCTTAGCAGAATACGTGTAATACGTTGATCATGTTTGCGTCTTTCGTCTAAATACTCTGTGTTGATGACATGATTTGTAATTTCATTCGTTTCCCTAAAAGATATTATCATTTCTTTAATGATATGTCCATAATAGTATATGATAAGTCCCATAGGTAAAACAAAAAATGCAATTAGAAGATATAATGCAAAGGTCCTTTCTCCTATTGTACCACCAAGTTTTTCCCAATTTTCCACGCAGTCCTGACGGGATGTATCGTAGGTGTAAACCCTCACAATCGGTGCCACTGACAGAAGGCCTGCAATCCAAACACCAGAGAGAAATAATATATTTCTTCGTTTCGTATGTTCTCTCTGGTGGTTAAACCAAAGCACTGTCCTTGAAAACCTTTCTCTGGCTATTAGTAAGATCGTTCCAATAGCAACTAAACTACCAAGAGTATTTAACGCCGGGAAAACACTGCAAGGAACACTCCCGTATATCCAGTCGTCACCATGCAATGTCGAGGCAGCTAGAATTAATTGCGACATTGCAAATATGAAATCACAAGCTAACAAGTGTACAATTAAAAATTTGTAAACATCCATGCGTCGATGAGAGCAAGTGTTGGCTAAAATTACAAACCCATTTCCGATGATCCCTGCAATAGCAGTAATGAGGGCTACCCAAGCATAAACTTGGACATAAGTACTGGAAGATATGCTCAATGCGTTGCCTCCAAATTTAGTTGTACAATTCTTTATTTGAACCACCGTTGGATATGTTTTATTCTCAACCCTTGGTAGTATCAAGGACTCTTGGTGAGTCAAGTTGTATCTTGAAGAATTCAAACCACGAAACTTCAAAGCAACTAAAATCGCCAACCTTTCAGGGCTTATCAAGGCTACAACTTCACATAGTTTCGTTTCCATGCTTTCTGCAGTGGAGGAAACTGACTGACATGAGCTTGAAGATGGATAGCAAGTTTACGATATCAATAAGTAGGCAGTCTGTTAATTGAACACTCCTTTCTCGAAAACTTGGCTTTCTCCGGCCGATTGCATAAAATTTCAAGCAACGCTATGCCTTGTGTCGTAAATTACACCTGTATAGAACTTCTTTCATACCTTTCTTAGCGCATGCGACCAATATACGTACTGAGCGCAATGACGTATAAACACACAGATCCTACACGTTTACCAAGAATTATCAGGTTTTATACCACAGTTTGACTCTGTATTGCTAGAAATGAACACTATTTGCTTAAAGTCGCTGTATTTATCACACTCTCTTTGCTGATAAAGTAAATCCAAATGAACAGACTCTACTTTAGCTAAACAAACCCTCCTTTTATAATGAGGAGGATGAAACATCCAGGACGAAGAAACAAAGTAGGAGGCCAACAAAGCTGATTGTTTATCAGGAAGCTTTTCTAGATTAACATGTCAACATAATGTGCGGTTCTAGCACCAAAGTACACAACTTTACAAAACATCAAAGACTCTGCACAGTAGATGGATCCAGAATAAATATAAGGCGGCTCTTTAATTTACTAGAGCAATAAACACAGTCTGAGCCAAGTGACAAGTGTATTAAGTACGGTATAAATAATCCCCGCCAGGTGAAGTTACTATGGCTCCATCTGAGTTCTATCGTAAGTCAATTTTAGGGGAATGAAATCACAAAGGAAGCAGCGATAGCCGAATACGTTTTTTAGTTTCGGCGGGGCATTTAGTGGAATTCTTTTCAAGTGTGAGCTTAAATACAGGATCTGTTGAATGAAACATGTTCAATTCAGCATGTATGTTTGCTATTCAAAGGGTAGTAAAGTGAAAGAAAAGAAATGCAGCGCATCGGGCCTATCTTAGTTGTGTTAACATAAAAACAATAAATATCAGACTTCGTAAGAAATAAGCGGAATGGGCGTAGATTATGGGGGCGGGGAGACTCACCCCCTTCACTTTTTTGATCCCCTCACTTTTGGGCTCAGAAATATCAAATTGTTCACGTTTAATCTTCCCCCAATCCCCACACACATATTCTTGCAGAGATCTGCGCCCATGGGAATATCTAGAATGGGTCATCTCTCTTTTGCAGGTCATAGACATATAGACAATGACAATTTATGGTGTCACCATATATCTTTCTGTAATATCAAACAATTACCTAAATGAATTCTTGCAATTTATTACAAAGCGCCGACCGTCAGTTGCGTTGTTACAAAGAAAGATGGAGGAAACCAGGGCTTCGATCTGATGTTCGCAGGCTTGTTGTAATACATTTCACTTTTCGACTAGTAACGATATTACAACCACCCAGCTTAGGGCATCAGAAAAGGTGGTTGCTATCAAATAATGATTTGAAGTAGACGAAGTTGACTGAGACTGAAGTGGATTTCCCGCGTTTCGATGCCAATAAATTTATTTTTATATCTGCCCAAAGAAGCGTTTATACGGACACCTGCATCCTATCTCAGTCATAATAACATAGATCTAAATAGATTATTCAGATCTATGATAATAAGAGAGATGCGACTCCAACTGGATGGCCACCTGTGGAGAAACAATTCAGAACTTGCAAGCGACATCCGTCTCTGGCAGCCAACACATGGTAAAAGATACGGCCTCACCGAACATACATTGACCAACTAATAGAGGACTCTGTATGCCTGCTAGAGGACTTGCCAACAACAATGTCTGATAGAGATGGTTGGAAGGAACGAGTCAGGAGCATACAAGAATAACTCTCGACCTAATGATGATGATGATGATGATGATGATGATCTGCCCAAATAAATATAGTGGAAGTAATGAAAATATTGGGAAAAGGGCACACTTAAGGGAAGGCATTGTGTCCCGACTTCGGCTGTTCTGTCTTGTTTAAGCTGCCTAGCGATGCATGACATCGAAGGGCCTGACAAACGTCATTCAACCTAGGAGCCCGTACCCTCCAAAACATTCAATGCAACCGTAATTCGTCGGAGTGATAGAAGCCTCTCTCAACTTTTTCAGCACGATGGGAGTTAAATAAAACCTTTTCTATGTTTTTTTGTTGTACTATTAAAGTGATGTTCTTGCTTGTTATTGTACTCGTTTGCATGGAACTGAATAAAACGTTTACAAAAGAATGTTTGTTAAAATAGAGGAGCACATAAAATTTTGTTCAAGTATTTAAATGCATAGGTACTAGAATCAACAAAGCCATGAACGTTTTCACGGCCCTACAATAGCCTAGTTTTAGAACATAGCTTTGTACTGTTGTCGTCAACCTGAGGAGTCCTACTTTATGCAGGCAGGCAGGATTTTGTTGGTGTGTTTCTTTATGTTTTTAAAATCTGGTTCGGCATCCTGTAATTCGAGCGAATATACTTAAATTTCTCATCCGCTTTCTACGGTACAACTGCAGCCTAAAAGGCAAGTCACAATAACATTTGCTGCTCAGCTACTAAGCAAAGTAAAAGTCCCTTCGGATATAAGGATTCGCTTTTTGACTCTTGTGGCAATTGTCAACTCCTAAGATTTAGGAAACAAACTATCACAAGAACATCCTACGGAATTCCATTTTGCCATTTACAACCATTTGACCTCCGTTTTTGACAGTAGGAAGCATTAAGATCACTTGCAACTTTGTAATCGTTTAACTTTGCAGTCATCAATCAAGACCAAAGTCACTTCTTGCTTTGAGCCTACCTTATTACACGAAATTTAAGCGATACGTTACTTACCGCGATTTATCTTCATAGAGATTAATTTATTCGCGATAATTTTATACCGCGTTAATTACTCAAACGTTAATTTGTACACTTCCTCAATGAAATTTTTTAAGACTTGGCTGTCATGTAGATGTGACAAAGAAGCTTAAAAAAATTTGAAAATTATCAACATCATATAAGTATAGGATTTCTTAAGAACCAAAATCGTATATGCCATGTGATTAAAGTTCTTCGTTCACAACACCTCCATCACTCACACCCTATTCTTGCAAGATTTCTTTCGATTTGTTCACGTAGTAACGCAAAGTTTCTGTTTTCAGTTTTGTTTTATGCACTCACATTCTCTCTTCCCACACTACTGTCACATCTATTACTATTCTTAATCTTCCTTGCACTAGTGGCGAGTTCTTTGGTTCATTATCTTTGTTAGAACTGCACCATGACTCAAAGCAGACCAAATGTATACGTAACGCGATATCTCTCGAGGCACATGGCCAACTGTTGACGGTGCCAACATGGCAGACATAGTTTTTCCAGCTATGGTACACCGATCTTGCACGCTGTTAAATTTGCGATGACTAGTTACCAGCTGCAGGACTCAAATGCTCCGTGTTTCTGTAGAAGTAAAAGCCACACAATGCTGATTCTGTTTCAAAGTGTTCACCATAGGTGTACATTTTACATTATTTGAATGTTTTGATGTTTATAAGAATCCTCCTACAGCCCAAACAAACTCAACAGCAAGGAATCCTTTGCAGTCAGGAGAAAAGGTTCGAATATGATTACGTTAGTTTTTTTAAGGGACGCATTAGATCTCTAAAGGAACTCTCGTTATTATGGCAATGTTTAATTATTTTACGCAGCAAAATGAAAAGAGGAAAAGTGAATTAGGTATCAAATGACGGTAGCTCTGGAGAGTCAAATGAAGAGACAATATTGGTATCAGAAGAACTTGCAACAATAAATAACACTAATGCAGCGCAATGTAAAGAGAAACTAACAGTTGACAATGAAGAGGACAAGGTGAAAATATCCTGATATGGAAGCAAAAATGGGTTGTCCAAAGCCATATCATAATTCAAGAAATATGTTCTGAAATTGACTGAAAGCACGGTAAAGTATAAAGTGTAGCGTATATGTGTGAAAAAGTATAAAGCCGCTCTTAAAACTGAACCGTAAGGGCGTGGCTTAATAGTCGACGTAAAAAGAGGGATAACAGCACTTCTTTCCGCTGAACTTGATAGTAGATAACGTGCGATGTTGGCAAATTTAAAATTTCTGGCGTACAAATCAACATTGTCCGCGGTGTTTTTGCTCTTAAAGTTAGATCCAACATTCGGATGTTTGGATAATATTCAGACTTTGAAGTGACAAGATCATGGGTGAGTTCATTTCACCAGCGAATGGAATTTTCAGTGGATGACGTTTGAGAATGATTATGACAAGTTTTTATTGATCTTTGATTTGAAGATGTCCATGTTTTAGCCCTCCGGGATGCAATCTCTGGAAGTTCTTGGAAAAAGTTATGTTAATGGAACTTCCGTTTGATATTAGGGACATAGAAGAAGAAGGGGAAATTCTTTGCAGTGGTGGTAGCAAGACTCGTTCTAGATGTAAACATTTTACAAGGAGGAACTAGGGATTGAAGCTCAGTCAAGCACTTACCATGGAAATACCGATAGAGTAGAGAAAGACTAGCAACGTGTCTACAGTGAGAGAGGGGCTGTAGAGAACTGAACAGATCATCACCGACTGCGAAGTCGATTTTGAACTCTGTCAAGGCAAGAAAGACTATTCTAAGCAGCACGTCCCCAGATGTGGCAGCAGTACTCTATTTTAGGGGGTATTTGATTTTAATATAAATAGAGGATTGCATCAGGAGTCAAATTATTTTTTGACTTGATCGGTAGAATGATCCAACCATTTTACCAGATGATTCAACCATTTTACCAGATGATCCACCCATTTTACCAGATGATCCACCCATTTTACCAGATGATCCACCCATTTTACCAGATGATTCAACCATTTTACCAGATGACTAAACCATTTTACCAGATGATCCAACCATTTTACCAAATTGTGGTGATCAGCACAATTTCGTTTAATCTGAAATTATCTACATTAAAGTCATTACATTTAGCCACTCTGATAAAGATATTCACACTCTTCAAAAGTCCCGAAGGCATATCTGTGATAAAGTCTGGCCTCCGAGCAACTGGAATTGCTGAAGTAGCTCAAAATAGCGTGACAAAGAGACATTCCCTCACTTGACCCTTTTTTTAATGTATTGATTATGATAGGCTGTCCAATTGCAAAAAAAAGTTGGTCTGATGTAAAACTGTTTGTTTTCATTTCTGATATATAGAGATATTCATGAGGTAAACGTGGCACGACACAATTTCATCCGCATCAATGAATGTTCATGAAACGTTGTTTTTGGCCTATTCGCGTTCATTTGGTCTGCATAAAATTCATGCGTGCAATTTACTGTATTGCTTTAATTTCATGTAACAAGGTATTCGCCTCGCTTTGGAAGGAGCTTATACATTTACAACATCAATAAAAACTAGCAACTACTAACACTTTCCGTGTCTTCAAGATTGCACTAGTCCAATTATTTGATGACAAAAGATCAATCGCGACGTCTGTCAAACCGGTCCCATGTCGTCAGGACAGTCCCGCTTTCGAGCAATTTGTCCAGCGTCCATGCCAACCGCTAATGAGCTCTGTAAAAGTCCCGCTAAAACTTCAATCTAAGTCCTTGCTTAAATTTCGAAACATATTTCAAACTCTGAAATAGTCCAGGTGACGTTCATGGTATATGCGTTGCTGAAGAGTTAGCAGACTAGCTTCTAGAGAGAAATGGTTCTACTGTCCGAAAGTAGAACGCCGGAGACAGCTGCAGCTGCATTACATGTTGCGTTTCTATGTGCCCTTGTATGCACGCTGTAAATCATTTTAAATACATAAAGTACCCTTCTCCCTAGTTAAGAGAAATTTGAGTTTTGCCAAGGAACTTACAAAATTTAGAGTATCATTTATGTTTTTTTCAATTTGCTTTTGACTAAAATATTGTATCCCCAACTATCTCTTTTGCTTCTTTTTTCTTTAAGTCCAAGAAGTGTTTAGAAGCGTTTATACATTGAAAATGGTTTACTTGACGACGATTCTTTATGAATATCAATACGTAACATTCTTTTATCACATTTTCCGTTTAATCTTCCCTTTATTTTTAATTTTAATTTAAATTTACGAATACGTTGGAAAGGACGATATCAAATGTATACTTAACGGGGTAGCAGGTGATGCAGGGCTTGCTTGAGTAATATTCGATAAAGGCACTGGTTCTAAACACGTTCTAACTACAAATGGAGGGTTTTTCTTTCGGTTTGGTCATTGCTTTATATCAACGTTAGCCTATTGTGAAATCATAGAACTTTGTATTAGGAGTTACATTCCAAACACTTTAAAACAATGTGGCTTGGCAAAGGAAGGTCATAAACGTCGGCGAGATAGATAGATGTGGTGTAGCATGTAGATAAGATTAGCGGTTAGGTTAGGCAAGTAGTTAAGGGGACATGTAGGAAATAAAGGTAAAACCATATGGGATCTAGGTAGGTTAGACAGGATAGAGAAAAGAGGGCAGGTAGGGGTGTACTTAAGGCTTTTAAGGCAAATATATTTGGGTGAGGATTGGTATGGAAATAGAATCAGAACTGGGTAAGTAGATAGGATAAAGGGACAAAGATAGAAGTAGATAGGCAGGATAGAGGTGGGTATACAGGGACAAAGGTGTGTAGATGGAACAGAGGTAGGTAGATGTGAATGGTAAAAAAATATGGTAAGGTATATAGTGGTAGGATTAGGTAGATAGGGAAAAGGTGCGTTGGTAGGTAGATAAGAGTAGAAGTAGATAGATGGGATAGAGTTAGGTAGATAGCCCTCCCTTCCCACCGCTTACAAAGGAAGCTAATTGAAACATCGGTATGTAGATAGGCTAGGAGTAGGCAGGTTGATAGAGATTGCGGTAGATGTGGAGAGATAAATCATGATTTGTTCCGAGGAGAAATTACTGGCAAAAATCGATTCATTAAGGCAGATTTTTCTATCTAATGGCTATCCCGAAGATGTCGTCGATTTTACCACCAAGGCTAAATTATTGCAGTTTTCGAGTGAAAAACCATTTGAGCCTAAGAAATTCCCTGAGTATTTAAAATAACCATGGCCTTGTAACATTTCGCTTCGATTCGAAAGCCAGATCAAAAAGGCCGTAGAAAAGTGTTTTGGTCCTGTAACACCACGCGTAGTTGATAAAAGTAAGAAAGCGCTCCCAACTAACCACAAAGACTGTGTGCATCCCACAGATAACAGCATTGTAGTTTCCTCATTTTCTTGCCAGTGCGAGGCTGGCTATGTCGGCCGCACGACTATGAGGTTAGTTGACAAAATTTAACAGCATGTTTCATCCTGTATTCGCCAAGCATAAGCTCCTACAAGGAAACAGCCACCTCGGGTTTCAAAATCTAAAAACACCACTAAGCAATGTGACTCTGCCATAGGGCAGCACTTGCTTGAAAACCC
>JAAAKL020001822.1:0-28844 GCA_010016065.2 Carybdea cf. marsupialis auct. non (Linnaeus, 1758)
GTGTAGATATATTAGGGTCATTTTAGTTGTCTAGAAGTGAAATCTGCTCCATAAATCTTGAGGCGTTGCCGATGGTAGTACCTCTTCTTCCTTTTTCTTATTCTGTGATGAGAACCTTATATTTGAATTTAACAATCTCAACGCAAAAATCCTCGAAAATGCCTAGAGGTGCCCTTTTGATTCCAATTATCCTGGACAGCAGGGGTGTAGTGGAGGGTGTCAGACGCAGTGCAACGGTTAACCACTATAATTTCTGGAACCAGTGTTAGTACACCTTTACTGTCTTTCCCCGTCAGAACGCATTCTTAAAAGATTAGGGCTGCCGGAAGAGCAAGCTAATAGGAGAAAGCAGAGTCGCAACAGAATAGAGCTTACCAACCTGTTTTACCTCATGTCCCCTGTTCGAGGGCTTCTAATAATGATGAAACCAATGTATCTCCTTATATAAACACGATATATTCATTCACCGATCAGAAATGTACATCCTAGTTCAGTAACTATCTGATAACAACCGATTGTCTAAAACTATTACTTACAATTTACGATGAAACGGAAAGTAATAAAAATTTCTACCAATAAGGAAACACTGCGATTAACGTTCTATTTACGTACATGATTAGTTACCCAAGCCGAATGGCTCAATCCCTTCCTTTAATCTGCTTGAAAGGGAGGCTGTGACCTAAGTAATTTATAAGTCACTGCATTTAGTCACCTATACGAGAATTCCCCGAGGGAGAGAAGTCTTGATAACTGAATGAGCAAGCTTCCTAGCACCCACTTTGGATCTTTTGTGGTGGAGTCCTTTTGCCTAAATGTCCCTACCCTCAGAATATTTAAATTATTACTTATCAACAAGATCTAAACCTCCAATTTATAGATTGACTTAAGTCCCTATGATCTTTGTTATGATTGTAAAGCTTTCCTTCTTGATAAATAAGCTGATAAAGTTCTTGAATTTAAACGGGTGCCTTTTCTTTGTAGAAGTGCATTTATATCGTTCAATTTCTCAACACGTCATAAGGGTAACGCACGTCTGCTTTTGCTTGAACGAGCGTCGTAGACAACTGAGTCCCAAACTCTTCTAAATAGTCCCAAGAGTCCCAAACTCTGGCAAACACTCCATAACTCTCATCATCTTAATCACTGTCTTCGCAAATTTGGCAGACAATCCTAATATTCAAGAAAAAAGCGGTTTAAATTTTTTGACATGCTTGATCACAACTAATAAGAATTCTTCTGAAGGCTGAAAAGCTGTCTGGCTACTAAATTTTGTTTACCAAAATAAGATGAATATTGAAATATGAGGGGTCTCTGTTTTTATAATTGAAATGAAACACCAGTGCTGTGTTATTGGTTGCCATTGCTCCATACATTTGCGACAGGACTTTCCTGAACAGAAAATAATGTTTGAAAACAGCAAGACTACGTTCATCTGTGGTGTCCGTTGCAAGAATTTTGGAAAAGCATTTTATCTTGCAAATATCTGTCCCTAGAAGTAAAAAAATAATAAATTAAAAAAAACGCAATACAATGATACAATTTTCGTCAAGTTGGTCCACTTAAGCAAGGGCTTTCTTAACATTTTGCAAAATTTTCTATCTCGTCTGTTTAAAACATATAACTCGCAAGTTAACTTGTTTGGATGTTTATTCTGCAAATACATTCTTAGCCTTTAGGGTTCATGATATTGCTGGTGCTTTTGGTAATTGTATAAATACGAATTTATTCCTAGAAAGATAACATGATCAATTGTTTCTCTGATATTAGCAATTGGGCACTGGTTTGAATATTAGTTAGTACATTTTTGGACCATTGTGATTTTGATTAATTTAACACTTGATACCCACATACCTATCAATTTTCTGCTTGGAAGTGATCCCATATCGCAACGTTTTGACCTGATTTTAGATTTTAACGTAACTATTGACGTTTAAAGTAATCGATACGGTATGGCTTGAACTTTATTGTAATCTTACACTTGAGCAAGAACGTGACAGCTTGACAGAGCAACAGAGACATGTGATGTCTTGATCAAAGAGAAGAAAGATTGTGCTTATAAAACCGGAATATCGCAGCATTACAGCAGGAATAGGACTGCAAGGTATGATGTAACATTTTTATGACACTTGTCAGCGTACAAAAGATCCGCAGACATTGATTGGTCAAAACAACACCAATCTGGCAATCTGATCTCCGATTGGCTATTTTAAAACACAGTTGGAATAAGTTCTATTGATTTCCTGTCAGTTTCAATTCTGACGATTTTGTACCCTGAAGAGTGTCAGACGAAAAAAGCTTTTCACTTCTAAAGTGTTTTTGTTCTTTCGTGCAGTTTTATTCTTTTGTACCACCACAAAACTTTTTTAAAGTATGATATATAGGTGCCAATTTGAAAGAGGACGATTTTGGACATACTTCTAATGATAAAAGTAAGGAATGCTATATTTGAAATGGTGATGCAAATTTCTCGAATGTAATAGGATCACTTGCTGGACTGAAACGCCTGTGGTAAAATGGAGTAATACAAGTAGGAGTAGAAATAAATTTGGTTTTGTAACAAATTTTGACCCGCCTACTTTTATACCCCGAATGTCCTTCAAAAAGAAAAAAACCGACTTGCCACTTCCCTGATAACTCACAACACCTCTGATCGCTGACCGCTTTGGGAAATACTGTACTAGAAGCTAATCAGACCCTTCAGCAAGTTAGGTATTAGTTGGATAAACGAGACACAGAGATTGACAGACACTGAGATTGATACTTATTAACACTAATGTTAGTGAATGAGATAAATTCCGTTCTTCTTGCAAATCAGATGGTTTTAGTCTATTGATGGATTTGCGTGATCGATCCATGTAAAGGAATATTCTACGATGGCCACCATGACTAAAATATGAGCAGAAGTAGTGATCAAATTTTGGTTAAAAGTTCAAGATTCCTGAACTATTTACTGATGGTTCTCGTCCCTTTAGAATACCTACATTCTTAGTTTTAAACCATTGCAAAAAAACCAGACCAACACAAACATATGTTAACGCAGTGGTTTACTTTAGAGTGTTATATAATCTTACCGGCATGGAGAAGCTGAAGTCTTTATTTGTGTCGGCCTACTCATCTCAAATAAACAATTTTTGCTAATTTTCAGTTAGTTTATGTTTAGTCCAGAGAGGCTGTGTATGGTAATTTTTAATGTGATACCTAGAAATTAAGTCAAACTTTTCAAACACGGCAAGAACATGGCAGCGACAGTTTAACTCGGTTTGAACTAGGCCTTCCACTCCATTTACTTAATGTATTTTCTGTTGATGGATTACGGTCATTACCGCACTCAAAGCCACCGAACTGCCTTAGTCACAGCAGATTATATGTCACAGCAGATATCAAAACAGCATTACAGCATGACTTATTCAACTTCACTAATAAGGTCGGAAAGAAAGTATCACGAAAAACAGCAAGAGGAATACTTTCCTGCCAAAGACTCTCTGTTTTTCCCTTGTCTGTTGTACACATTTGATTCCTTATGTTTGAAATCTTTAGGCCTACTTTCCAAAGCGGGCGACTCCAACCACTTGCTTCGAAGAAAATCATCTTGACGAGTTCAGCTCACAGGAAGAGCTTTTAAGTAAGCTTCTTTTTCAGCACGTTACTTTTTTCTATATCCTCTAGATTTCATACCTTAGGTACGATCAAAATTTAATCACCATTTCTGCTGCCCCATTCCGATGGCAGTTTGTTGTTTTTATGTCAGTAAACAGGAAAGCAGTACGTTTCCGTATGTGGGGGAATATGTAAAGAATGGGCTAAATGTCACATGTATGAGAATATGAGGTTATGTATAATTGCTGAATTCGAAAAACATAAACATACTTTAGTCAGTATTCATAAGTTTGTAGTGGCTAATCTCGTTTCCATTAGAGCACAAGCTATTTGTAAAGGAGTGTGATAATTCGCACTAATTTGTATGCAAAGAGACGGATATCGAATAACGTAGATCAGGTTATTGTTGTAAAAATGAAAAAGAGGATCGATTAAGTTGACTTGGTAGACACAGAGAGAAAGTATGGTGAACAGTTGAAAACAGCGCCAGGTTAATCGCCTGAATATCTTCAGCGCTACATTAACAGACTTAGTGAGACCTTTCCTTTATTTACATATATATATGCGCCTTTATTCACTGTCCACAGTACTTAAAGTATATAAATAACCTATGTTATTTACTAGTTGATTGTTACGTCAGCCCGTAGGTTGCATTAACAACAAGAGTGGACGACCATAGCTTACTCTAGAAATAGCAATAACGTCAATATTGTTGTGGGTATGGGTTGAACACAAATACGAGCAAGACGTGAAAGCAAATGCCCAGTCTCTTTCTTGACCACTCCTGACTGTCTCTTCTATATTTAGTTAGGAATGCAACCAACACAATTGATATGAATACCCAATGATATTATTCGCTGGTTAAACAATATTCCTTTGAGTAAATAGCCAATTATTGTAGAAACGGAATGAACCTTGGTAATTTTGTCTCTGTCTTATCCTGACATTTGGTCTCTCTTTCAACCAAAGTCTGGACACGGTACCATAAGAACTTCTCCCATTATTTGCATTGACAAATTAAGCAGCATGTTCATATACTGCCAATAAAACGTATGTCCATTCATACCGTTCTGTTTTCTGATAAGACCAATAAAAATCATCAAAATCGAAAGTTCTGATAGTGTGAATCTCTTCTCTTTCCACTTGCAATTCTGATTCGACTTCAATCATCAATAGTTAATACAAAAAGAACGTCATCTTCAACATCTTTTACCATGAATGTTGACAATTAGTCTATTGTGTCTGGAAACCGCTGTCACTGATAAATCATACTGTGTAATAAAATAAATACTTCCACATTTCATTGTGGAAACCAACTTTTAATAAATGAAAGAAAGACCTTGGGCTCCTGCAGACGCTAATGCTATTTAATGGAAAGAATCCTCCAATATGTATAGTTCTATGATTATTCTTGCCTATACAAACATTAACTTTGCTTTATTTATGTTTCTACTATCATTCTTAGCATCAATCACTGTTGCTGGCTGAGAAAAATAGAAGCTATGCCAGTCTCCAACGTTTCTAACAAAGCCTGCTGCTTAACTAAATGTATATATCGACTCTTTTCACTCTAGTTTTTATTGACTCCCACTAAATGTACTGTGGAAACTGAGTAGGTTGTTGAATTATTTGTCCCTCAAATAGATGCAAGTCTGCAAATAAACATTGTACAGAAACATCAAAATAAACTGTAAAACGACTCATTTAGGGTTTGTTCCAACAGATGACAAGGAAACCAAGAAAGCTTGAATTAGGGGTGAAATTTTTGAATTTCTTTAGTAATGCGTTCAGCGTCTTCACTGCGTGAGCAACATACCTGCACATGTACACAATTACACAGTTTAATCTATACTTCCTGTCGATCCGTACCTTGTACAGTGTCAGACGACAATTGGTTTTAAGAACAAAATGGTTTTGCTAATTTCTGGCATCTTGATATTTTGTACCTCGAACAATCTGTTTAATACATACGGTAGTTATGCATGGAGGCCATCAGTGCAACCTAAAGTGGTGGTTTCTTTGCTTCCTTTGGTGATATAAATGGTAATATTGAACTGTTAGAAAAAGTGACTAAAGGCCTTCCGAAAGCCCTATCTCAGTCAGGACTTCCGGCATGTCTTGGTAATACCTTTCCAGCGGTTTAAAACCGATGGTGCGATCATGATGATATTTTGGTAAGAATGTGTAGTGATCATCTTGCTTATCATTTGGCAATCTTGTAATGATCACAGTCTACGTTGCAAGTTTTAATGACAAATTCGTGAGAAGTAAAAAATAGTCTTACTAGTAAAAGCACCCATGTTCCGCTGTGTATACTATCATCTGATCGTTACACTTCGCCAGTTATTAAAAAGTGGCTTACCCTCATTACTACAGAACGGTTACATTGACATGAAAAAGGATTGCTTATTTGCACTGATTGAATATAAAAAGACCAAGACCACGCTGGGCAATACCAACGTAAACCGTTTATTCCCAACGGAATCGATAAGAGATATGCTGAGTCAGCTGTGCTTCCATTTTACTTCGTTGGAAGCTTTAAGGGATAAAAAAGTGTGGTCTGCGCCTACAGGGGGTTGCTTTGGCACTTTCCTCTAGCAATGCTTTTTAAGTGTGATTACCGTTGTGAGGATTGTATGGGACCCTTATCAGTTAGTAGGTGTCCGATTACACGTCAAGTGATTATAAGAAGTAGAATAGCTGACTTCAATACACACCCCACGTCATCCATTTACAGACCATTTTCTTTCTTTCTAAAGTAAAATAAACTAACCGCTCAGGCCACTTCTCCCTCATCGATTGTCATCCACATGCGCCCTGAGCCTTTTTAATGTTCTATAGAATTACGCTCGAAATCGAGTATGCCACCAAAAAACACAAATTATTTCCACAGAAAAAGCGTGACCGTGTAAGTATTTTTTCATTTGTAGGCTAACTATTTAAACTGAGTAACGGTTGTTTTTCTCTGTATTCCTCAAAGGCTCTTAAACAACCGGCAGTTTGTAGCTTATCTTGGAGCACTAAAGTCTTTTACATATCCTTTTATAGCCAATATATACGTAGTTTTAACGTTTTAATATGAACATCCATGTGTATATCTACAGGAGGTTGCTTTTACATTTATATGATACAAATAGGGAGCATTTGATGATCCTACAATCAAATAGGCAACTTTTAAGAATGAGGAAACTGTTAAGATGTTAAAAATCCCCATAAGGATGGGGAAACTTTAAATTTCTTAGAATTGACGACATGCTAAAAACCCCTGCGAGATTCAAATCTTAACTAAATACTCAATGTTTGTTTGAGCAATTAGTTTAGATGATGGTAGCTTGTCAACTAAACGAGTTTCACCTTCTGTGATTGTAAGGATGACCCCACGAGAGAAGACAAGATTTATGTAGTGAACATCTTTGACATAAATAGTGAACGCATACGCACATACATTTGTAAAACAATAAACATTTTCGTCTGTCGTCTGTCTGTTTGCTTGTCTGCTTCGTCTTCTTTCACACCTTGCGTAACACTATGATTACTGCAACAGTGGTGATCCGCTTGTTGCATATGTACGGCCCGGCTGACTACATTGGCGCTCATACAAATAAGAAATTGATAAACAATACTTCGGTTTGGTTACTTCACGGAAGGGAGCACATATATATCCCCATAAAGAGTCAGACAAGATGTACACAATAAGAGAAGATCAACGTAACGGTAACAATGATGAAGCAACGCGAGACAATTGTTGGAATATACGCGCAGATGGGCTAGATGTCGAGGGATGAAGGATCAAACGAAAATAATTAGAGAGCATTTTTAACCGAAACGTTCTTGAGACAAATCAACTGGAACATACACTACTGAACTGGAAATATATATCACGTGCTGGAATCACAAGAATCAACACGAGATAATCAGATCGACGTGAAGCGGTAGGTCAGTCACATAAACGAGTAAACGCCTGTGAGGTGACACACTGAAAATATCAATAACAATGCTCTGTAAAATCTAGTAATTGCAATCAACATGGAAACTTGAAATACACGCTGACTTATACCAAATCACAGTATAGGAATAATGAAGTGTAAGAAGGCGGTCATTACAATGTTTGATGAAGACAATTTCACCACTGTGACAGGTAACTAATGGTGCGAATGTACTGTCGTGCGCGAGGAAGCACACAAATTAAGGATCTTGGAAGATTTAGCATATCAATCTATTGTAGTTTCTAGTGTAAAAAGCTTGTCCGGTTATGTTGCGTATCGGCCACACATACCATTTCCTCATGAGATTCACACACTCCGAAAAAATTCTTCTATGCATGAATGTTATTAAATACCGAGACCTCTGGAAATTCAACTCAGAGATATAGTCACAGAATAGTCAGAAGTATTCAGATTTGTTTACTATTCTATAATGTAAGAGTAAGTTGTATAAAATACAGATAAAAGAAATGGGTATGCTTTCCTTGATTCAACATATTTCATACACCTAGAAATTTTGCGGCAACTGAAAGGCCGACATACTGACTGAGTGTATTATCAAACAACGCTTAAAGTATTTTTGGTATAATGGACACAATTGCTTGTGTACATTTATACGAAAAGTTTATACATTTTCGTCCAAAAAGTCAGAATGCGCATAGCATCGTACTCCAAATGTTTGTTTAGTGGATTCTATGCTTTGAACCCCAGCATGTTATCATTCGGAAGAGCAACATAACGTAATCCTATGTACCTTTTGCCGTGGCAAAAATATGAGAAGAATTTTTCACTCTCTGATATTATAAGCAAAACATCTACAGCAGGTGAGTTCACTATCGTACTCATCATCAATCTTATGGCCACTTCTTCATCCTAAACGACAGCATCTAAAAAAGGTCCACTTTTTCGTATCGCTTTACTCTGGAAGAAAAGTCCTCAAAATGTTTAGCAATTCAGACTGCTTGACGAAATACCTGCGTTTCTCAATGTTTATCTTCAGTGTTGCCTATAAAATGACTATCAGTAATAGCCGTGATGAAGAGGAATTTCTACGTACAAGGTATCTGGGCTTAGTCACAAAAGAGGGTGCACACAGCTTTACAGAAAGCCTTCAATACCAGCGCAGTTGGCCATTATGAGACAGATGCTTGACAAGTGAGTTATCTGAGTTGATATCATTTTTCATATATGGGAATTGACATAGCGTGACAGGCTGACAGATGTCGTATTAATAGCATGTTAAGCTTGGAAGTACATTTTTCTATAGAAAAGAGTCTTTATTTTCTTATAAATCGATGAAAAGCAGTGTGCTACGTTTTATCACTCTTGATAGTTTCTCGTCTAAATCACTGATACACCAGGGCAACAAAAGTTTCATAGTCGGCGTCCTCATAAGCACTTTAGTAAATAGTTTTCACTAATCTGACTTGTGAACACTCCTATGGTTTTGCCATCTGCAAGAGTTTTTCCTAAGTTCGGAATATTCACATTAGAGTTAACTATTACCCTCTCCGTCTTACGTTTGGTGTATGTACTTAATATTTTCCTGGAATTTTTCTCCTTCCTAAAGTTATGAGATGTATCCAATATTTTCACTGCTAAGAATCTATGAAAAGCATCTTTTCTAAGAGATGAAGGACTTTCACATCTAGCTCTTCTTTCTGTTTCATTACACAAGATCTTCCTATGGAGAAAATAATTGGATTATTGTCGAGCTAGACAGTTTTTGCGCAAATGACGCAGGCTTTATCCAGCCATCCTCTTGAAGTGAAGAGCTATTTTGAAAGCTATTGGTCGCGGCGATTGTAGAAAAATAAAAATTACCTGACTGCAGACTTTGATTTAAATCTCCCGTAAAGCTCACAATACATTAAAATTGAAACACATATTGCAACTTTCTATAGTAAATCAAGCGCAATGATGACCCGCTCTGGTATCTAGCAGCCCAACCTAGTTGACACCATTCGACATCTTCACCTCAAAGCCAGGGAGTATACTCAAGGGGGGTGCGATCAGTGCGCGGATCAAGGTACTTACGTACCCCAGGCAACGATCTCCAATTTAGTTAAAGACAATAATACATATGTCAAGATCCAGATTGGTACAAAAAGAGACACTAAAAGACGAGATTTGGAAATTCGCTACTCTGAGTTTCACGTATTCACGATCATCAGGCAAACCTGTAGTGACGCAATATCCAAACAATGGACATCCCAAATTTCTCTCTCTCCTTTGGTAAGGGACCGTAGCTTAGTGGAAAAGCGTCATGTTGCGCAATGCGGAGACCGTGGGTTCGATTCCCCGTGGTCCCACGCATTGATCCTCGAATTTCCATCTGAGATCGGTACCTTCTGAGATGTGAGAAACTTTTCAAGTGCACGGGAGCCATTTAACCTCCCTAACAAAGTTCTAATCAAACACTTCGCCATTTGTAATGAATGTGTGTTATCGAGTCTGGTGACCCAGAGGCCATGTAGCCCAAATAACATGTACATCTCGTCATTATCAACATATATAGTCCTCATTGTGGAAATCATACTTGCTGAAAAAATCGCTTAAACACGTGCAATTCCTGGCTTGTCATGGTCTTGTGATGACCTGTGGCAGCTGATTTGTACTAAATAGCATTAAAAATCTTCATGTAAGCGGAATAAAAGTCCTGTAGTGCGCATGCTTGAACAACAGTTTGGATGTAACATAAGCTCTATGAGTTCAAGAACATACTAACAAACGATCTTCAAGTATATGTTCTTACTTATGCAGTAGAAAATATACCATAAATATAAAAAGGCTAAACTGAAATTATCTTGCTAGGTTAATGACTAACATTGGTAAAATATCCCTTAACTGTGTTATGGAAGTATCTTCGACTCAATGATTGCAATAAACGACAACTTTGACAAAGCCACTAACTTCTCAATTTCAAAGTTGCATGTATGATACATGAATTGTTCGCTACAAAACTATTCTGACATCCTTCAACAAAGTAATCTACGTGCCACCGACTCAGTTATAGGGATTAGAAACAATTACAAATTGTGTCAAGAGAATAATCGGACTTTGTCGAAAAAAACCGAATCGAGGCAAACACGGTATCATATGTACTTGCGAGGAGGATTCTAAGGGAGAAAACCACTTGCGGGAATTTAGTAGATTGCTTTACGCAGAACGAGCGATCTCGAAGTACCAGGAATAGGAGAATCTTGATTAAGCTTGATTAAACAATAAAAGTGTAATAAGCACTTCTATTCCTTCAAAGGAGCTAAGATTTATCAAGGAATGTCGCTTAAGATAAGATCAAAAGAAGCTGTCACCTTCAAAGATGTCAATGATGCATTTATCTTTGAGACTGTATCTGTAAGACTGCTTTGAATGTTTTCTTCGGCCATACTTACACATCTTAGAAGGACCATGCCTTTAATGTTCCTTTTATCTCATGAAAGACTGAGCCAATCTTTCGAAACTCTCTGACTTTAGCTCCAATTTATTCGGAAATATTTTTAAAAGAAGATATTCTGAGAATTTGCTAATGTTGACGTCATAAATACCTACTATGAAGAGTCACCCACATGCAACACAAAATGTGTACGGACAAAAACACTTAGAATAAACCTGGTTTCTTGCCACAAATCATGAATATGCCATGTAAAGTAGCTCTTTATATTCGAATCTATGCTAGCTATCTATTAAGCTTTTTAAAAAAGCCCACTTTAACTTTCATAATCAATGGTATTCTGATAATGGAATGTTGAAAGATGTTCAGGTACTTATCAACTTCTGGGAGTTCTGTAACTAATAGAATAAGTAACAACCCTGCCAGCTTCATGCCTCACTGGCAAACATTTAAAGTGTTACTAGCACAGTGACATTCTTCAAAGAAACAGCTTTAAGATAAAAAGGGCTCTGTTTTGACGGCATATGAGGAAGGGGGCTTAGATTTGGGAGCTTAGATTTGTGAAATTATTCTCTGGAATTTAACTCTTAGATTTGTGAAATTATTCTCTGGAATTTAACTCTTAGATTTGTGAAATTATTCTCTGGAATTTAACTTATAACCGTAGAACTGAATGGTATCAAATGGAGTTTTTGGCCCAATTTCCATTATTTCTTGCGTCCACTCCAGTAATTGTTGAATAAGATACCCTTTGGTGGTTAATAAAAAAGGAGTTGCAGAATATAAAGGAGTGGGATTATTGTTGTGTGCTTAAAATGGGAAAGACGGAATTCAAAACAGAAAAATCGCATTTGTATGGAGGAAATTCTTTGAGAAAGTCGAGTAAACAGCAGTACACGGCCTAAGTAAGACGCGGGGGCAATGAATTATGTAGATTTTTTGAGTAATATCAGCTAAAGGGCTAAGAAATTAACATAATCACAAACTACTTTCAAAGACATTTGAGTGGATTCTCAAAACTTATCGAAACTGGATTTTAATTCCTTAAGGCTACATTATATCTCTCATATGTTTAAAGGCGCTTGTTTCTATTAAGTAAACTTTATGGCAGTTGATAGTGCCCACCCAAAAACATGCTTAAGGCACATAAATAGGCCTAAGATTGCTGTCGCTGACCTCTGCCACAGAAGCTCAAGGAGGCTATCGAAGACACGATGACTAAATCATCCACGAAACTGGTCTTGAAGTTGAAGGAATTTCCACAGAGACGACACACAGTACCGCATGGGGAGCTGAATTTGAAAGAATTCAAGGAAGCTCAACGCAGTAAGTGATTTTGTAAGCAATAAAGTATGGTTCTATTTATTTTCAGGAACCACAATGATAAAAGTAGATATTGCAGAAGTGTAAATGTTCTGACAATTATTCATGCACAACAGGATGACAATATAAAAATGTAATATGTGCCTTTGAAAATCCGCAACAAAGTTTGGTACAAAAGTACCGGATTCTTAACAATTTTAGAAAAATGTTTCGCAATCAAGGAACCTTTTTATCAAACTATTACGTTTGTTTGTTAACTGTTGCTCTTCAGTCTTTTTTGCCCTCCAGGATGAACAAAATCAATGTGAACACACAAGGAAAGCGCAGTTCTGGAACTGCCGTTTTAAATAAGCACGTAATTGTAAGGTTTGCACAATTTGGCGCAATCGGGCAATTTTGGCGTGCGACTTGATGGAAACAGAACTAAAGTTACGTAAATCAGTAGTTGCAGATTTGTAGCCATGTCAGTTATTAGTTTTTGAGGCATTTAGAGATCAGAATAAGAAAATAACATAATTAGGTCTATTTCCAATAGGAAAATATTTACATTTGAAGTTTATTTACATAATAGCTGCAAAGGTTCAGAAAAAGATCGCCACTTCTGGTTAGTGGTATTGCATTTCACTTAGAAACTACGTGGTAATAACACATCAGCTAACCCTAGTTAGTTCTTGCGCGTAGTATATAAAACATATTTCAATCTCCTTGCAATGACGGATGTTATGCCCTTCCGTGCGTTGAGATCGATCATCATAAGGTACATTGTTAGACATTTAGATAATGCGATGGGATTATCCTGTGATATCTATAAAAGTTGGTCCTAATTTTTTAGAGCTTCCGGGCTAGACTGTAGTTCAGCCGATATAGAACAATTTAAGCATCCTCATTTTATAACTGTCGCAGCTGAACCACAAGAGTACCTTTTTTTCTCTCTGAATAACATCGGCACAATTGAGCAACTGGGCTTCACCAGTTTACCAGAGCTTAGATGAAATTGATCACACATTCCAACTCTACATATCAAACCTTCCCCTTGATATATTTCCTGATGTAAACAATCTCGTAAACCCAACTCATGTATAGCTATCGGAGAACAACAAAGTCCTCAATGGATTCAACCTCTCTCCAGTTGGGTCCCTTTACGCTGATAGCTTTCCCCTGAATATTTCTATACATTTTTTTTAATCCTCTGCTCAATACCAGGCAGGGTTGCCACTTTAAGGTATTGAGCTACTTTCAAAGAAATAGAAAGAGAAAGTAAACAGAAAAACAGATGTAATCGCAGACAGAAATGTTAAAGATTTCTAAGAAGATGGTGATTGACATTACATTAAAAAGTGACGGAATCCTGTGTAAAGGAGAACAGACTGAAGACAGAGAGTTCCAGATCTTGGCAGTCCTAAGAAAGAAACTGTTAGCACAAAAATTTATGTTGGGTTTAGGAATATAAAGCGAAAAGTCATGCAGAGATTCTGCATACCGAGTGGACCTTGACCTGATGATGGGACCTCAGAATAGGAGAGGAGCCAACTCAGAAGAACGATTACCAAAGTAGTACCTGTAGAAAAGACTTAATGATGCAACATCTCTACAGTGAGACAGAGGTTAAAGTGTGCTGGGCAGTTCAGGGCCAACTGCACGAGAAATTCATTTTCGGAGCCGTTCAAATATGTTGAAATAACACTACCTTGTAAAGATATAACACAACATCAGGTGACAGTAAGGTCATTGCGACCAACCTTCCTTGAGACAGACTTAGGAAGGTTAGTTAAGTAAGACCCCCATCTAGCCTTGAAGTAAAATAAAATGCCAAGGAGCTTCAACGACGACAGATCCTAGCGAACAAGGCCATCCATGCTAGGAGGCACCTTTCAAGGGTCCCGAGATCTGTTAATAGATACCAGCTGGGTCTTTCTAGCATTAAAAGTCACTTGCCACCTTCTATCCCACCCTACATCAGTGTTCAAGTCAGACTTGAGTTCTTCAGACATCCTTTGTTGGGATGACACTTGTGATGCTCTACTACTACTAGAATATAAACTAGAATCATCAGCATAAGTTGCAAGCTGATACAACACAGCATCTGACAGATTATTGATAAAAATGAGAAAAGGTGTGGGGGCCAAAATAGAACCTTGGGGGACTCCAGCATTTACAGAAAACAAATTAGACGACTCACCAACCTAAGCCATCTTAATGTTTCGATCGTTGAGAAGATCAGCAGTAGCTCTAGGAGAACGAAAGCCATACTGCACATCAGAGAAAAGGCATATCCTTTCAAGGTAAGCCACCAGTTCCATATTTATCAATCTTTCAAATACCTTGCTGACAACAGTCAGAAGGTTGATGGGGCAATAGTTCTCAGGAAGGGATCTTTCTCCATTATTCTTAAACACAGGAACAACTAATGCAGTCTTTCAACATGCAGGGAAATAGGAATCTTTTAAACAGAGATTAAGAAGTTTGGACAAGATAGAGGAGATTTTAGGAGCACAATTGTTTAGAAGGACAACAGGAACCATGTCTGATCCCGAAGCCTTAGCAGATTCAAGATTATATATCACATCAGCAACCAGCCTTGGAGTAATACCAACCTCTCTCAGAGAAAATTCTGTACAAGGTGGAATATTTGGAAGCTTCAAACCAGAGCAATTCAAACTGGAATTCTTGGCAAACATTTTAACAAACAGTTCAGTTTTGTCTGAAGAGGATGTTGACAGCTCAGCTCTATTGAATAAGAAAGGAATAGCAGACTTTCCCTTATTCATGATACTGTTATGGATTCTCCAGAAATTACGAGATACAAGTTTCTGGGTGGAACCTGTCTGCTTACTCTGTTCCATATATTTTGCTTTTGCCTTTTCAATAATCCTCTTGCATCTATTACTGCCTTGTCTGAGCAATACTCTAGTCTACATAGTACGCACATGCTGATGTCGATGAAAGAAGTGATTCCTGTGGGCTATGGAATTTGAACAAGCCGGAGTACACAATGGAGAAGGACAGGATCTCGCCAAGAATTAACTATGTGGAACAAAAGCATTAATATCTTCCTGAATCCAGTCAAAGAAATAAGAGCTCCCTTCGCATGGTCCTTCAAAAAACAGAGATGACCGAGGAGTACCTCTCAAGCAGTCCCGAAAACCATCCCAATCTGCCCTTCCAAAGCGATAGTGGAGCATCCTTCTAAATGGTTGTATTGAAATTTCAGTCACAGTATCAACTGCTTGGTGTGATCTTCCTAGAGGAGGTAAACACTTCGCAGAACAGATTTCAGGATTACAAGTAAGAAAAAGACCAATATGAGGAGTTGGAAATGTTACTGAAAATCTTGTTAATTACTCTATCATGACACACAAAGACCTCAATCCTTAAGAAATAACAAAATTCTCCATTGTTGAACCTTCTCGAAGACTTCGCCATTTTCAGATTTCTAGAATTAAATCCAAGCTCATCCATTAACAGTAATGACGAAGTGTAGGGGGCTCTTTTCCAATTAATTTTGCAATAATTCGTAACAGTAGTAGTAAAAGATATATTAGATCAATCAGGTCCGAAAGTCTGTAAGAGAAATATTGCTCATAACCCTCTTTTCCCCTAATTATGGAATCATTAATCAAGAAACAAGCCAGCTCAAATTTGCCCCGCCCCCTTCCGTGCAGTTCCACATTTGTCTCCATAATTTAACCGTGTAGTTGACCGGGGAAAGTCAGCATCTTCGATATGGCTGTTCATACAGAAACATCCCTATCAACTATACCCAATGAGATTGCATTCCACCTTCACACATCCTCGACAGTCAAAGTATTGCAGTCAGATTGATTTGATGTTCAACTTTTATTAGGATAGATTCATGGATCCCTTCTCATGATAATTCTTGTAACCTGCTTGTCTTCGGGATTCTTGTGCCCATCGGTATGAGGTAGATTTTGTTTTAATTCCCGTTTCTGGAAAGGGTGGCAAAGCTCCGGAGGATTTTCATGGT
Source organism: Carybdea cf. marsupialis auct. non (Linnaeus, 1758) (assembly GCA_010016065.2). NCBI lineage: Eukaryota > Metazoa > Cnidaria > Cubozoa > Carybdeida > Carybdeidae > Carybdea > Carybdea cf. marsupialis auct. non (Linnaeus, 1758). The sequence goes on from JAAAKL020001822.1 coordinate 16,283, forward strand.
ATGGGAGACCTTATCCGCTAGCACTGTCAGCCGCGAAGTTGATACAGGACATCTCCCTTTTCTGGAAGACACTAGAGCCCAGCTCTCCATCGTTGGCAACTTTTCAGCGCCGTCCGTCAAAGAGTGGTAAAGCAAGAGGTGATACAGGATGAGGAGGTAGTGGTGGCTCGGTTTTATTTTGAATATGTTGGCTGGGCGGTGCTTAAGACGATATGCAACTAGCCAAAATATACGGCTAGTTGCTAGAAGATCTTTTCAGGGAACTTTGGTGAGTTATATAAACACTCTGGTAAACAGATTTGTGTTTATGTTCAATGTACTGTTAAAGTTGTCCGTGTACTTACTAACTTGACAACTGTTTAAAGAGTATGGGAGGTCACTCCTTACCACTTCCCTGTATGCACGAGTTTCATCGTAATGAAACTTAATAACGTTTTTCAATGTAACCAAAATCATACATATTCTTAGTGATGCTCTTTCTCGGCAAGACTCTGGTAGACGGTTTGGTTAGTGAAGACTTTAAGGCGAATTTCACTAGGGAATAATCCAAGTATTAGGTTAACTGTGGCCCATTACTTGTACAGACTAAAACTGCTGAGTCCCTTCTTACCAAGTCCATTAGCCTTTTTAATTCTTAGCTAGTTGATTGTATCTCACAACCTGGCCGACAACTAAAACTAAGTAACAGGTCAAATATACTAAACAGATGTACCGGTAACCGATCAACATTTTTGGTGAGGAGAATCTGATATTTTATTTCAGCGTTAACTTGGTACCAGTATTGCATGAGTTTAAATAAAGTCATTTAGGGAAGAGTATGTGCTTTGGGTTTCATTTCTTGACGTTTTGTGTACCACCGAAAGTATGCTATTCTAGCCTATCCTCGATTCATACCAATTCATGCAAGCTAGCAAGACGTGCCAGAAACTCAATAGGCCTATAGGTTTTAGCTGTTATTTAGTGATTTACGATGATCGACAAATCATTTTTGAACATGGTTTATTACAGACATAGATGGCAAACAGCTCAACCAGCTAAAAGGTAAAAACTACCCTATCAAAATCTGACGTGATGTTACCCAATGCCTATATAGGTGTACCTAGGCGCCCTATAGTGTTCCCTGCCATGTGTAGTGGCTGAGCTCAGTTGATTTGTATAAGGTTGTCAGGCTCTTATTCGTTTATTTAAGGCTAATTACTAAATATCAAATGAAGGCAGGGAGAGTTTGAGTTCTCAATTCACTCTTTTAAGTTGTAGAACTTTCTTTGCCCTTTCTGCGTGCCAAAAGTGTTATTGGTCTTGGAGATTCTGATACTCAGTAATCCTGCCATCAGTGTTGTTTTTTATCGTCATTGTTTTTATCATCAGTGTGTCTGCTTGATTCCCTGTATTTTTTGGAAATTATGAAGAAGTTACTAAGAGTCAATCTGATAATCTTTAGAACTAGTATCAATGGCAGCTACAATTTTTTACTTGATATAGAGTGATAGACAGTGTGTAATACCTTGGGTATAGGAAGGTGCAGACACACCAGTAAATTAGGGTCCATGTGAGAAGGGTTTATTAACTATTGAGGTACATTTTAAGTATGAAGTGACTATTTGACGGGCAGCCGGTCAGGCCTAAGTGAAAACTAAATGACCGGCAGTCTATATTACGCATGTGCAAATGCAGATTGACATTTTAGCGCCGGAAAAATCTGCAAATGGCGGGACTTTACTGCAGTCTCTAAGCAAACTGTAAGCTGACTTTGTCGAGTGTTAGGGTTAGGGTTAGGGCTAGGGTTAGGACTAGGGTTAGGACTAGGGTTAGGTAAGGCAAGCTATTTTCTTCTTCTTGAGTTTTGGCGGCAATTTCATGCGCATGCGTAATATAGACTGCCGGTCGTTTAGTTTTCACTTAGGCCTGACCAGCTGCCGGTCAAATAGTCACTGCCTTTTAAGTACTTGTAAACATGAGGGACTCATGAGGTTTTATCCAGCAAGGCTTCTGAATTGTTATATATGATAAATCATTTATAATATTATACCTATAGAATATTTTGTCAGTCAGCTCTGAATAGCAATACAAGATGACATGGTTTCTGCTGGTCAGAGCATTTATCTATACAGTATTTATATATTCCACACTTGTGATCAAGAACACAAGATCAGACTGAAGTTTCATGATGCTGTACAAAGTTAAAGTACTAGAAGTAAAATGTTTAGTTATTTCTTTAGTATTTTTGTTACTATATACCAGTATATGATGAATACCTACTGAGGTATAGACCTACCTATAACTCATAGAGTTGCTGAGATATGGCTGTTCAAAGCTATAGCAGGGCCACTTATAGTTTTTGCACTAAAAACCTTTCATGAGTAAAAATCTACATGAACGTAAAGTGCAGGCCAATATCTTGAAACATGATGAAGTTTGGGGCTGCAAATGTAAAGATTTCCTTATTGATCTGGTCCTTGATCTTCATAATCTGCAATCACAATTATGTCCACTTATTTTTATTCATTGACTCGTAATATGAGGATTTTCTGTATTCAGAAGTGAAAAATTACAATAGACACTTTCAATGTGGGTAGGTCTAGGTGTCATGTGTAAGATAGATTTGATAAGTAGGTACAGGGTGGATATGGGGACCGTTGGTACTATTTTCATCAACTCTGGTTTAGTCACGTGGTAAATTGATTGTGGTATCTACATTTCATCCACATATTTTTATATTCCTAACATTTATTCACAGAAAATATTTTTTAGATGATTTCATCTCTCTGCTGTGTGTTGTTGTTGGTCCTTCATGCTTGAAGATGACCACAACATCTAGTTCTGCCTGTGTTGGTTTACTTCTACATCAATATAAGGAGGTGTAGAAAGTGTACTGTATCTGTGCTCTGTATCTCAGTCATTAATTACTATCATTCTCTTTGTGAAAAATAACTTACACAATGCAGCAATTATGCATTTCAAGGCAACAATATCTTAAAGTAAACAATAAGCAAATGGCATACATGAGGATGTTAAATATTCTATCATCCTAGAATTAAATGTCAGGTAGTTTACTGAGTGTTGGCTAAGTTATGCTCTGATCCAGCAACGTATATTCCCTTTAATACAACCATTCTTGCTATCACTTCTTGGGGTCAATTATTGCAAGATTTATATACTTGCCACTGAGGGATGTGAATTGTTAGTTTGCTCATTTCACCGGGGAAACAGTTTCTATGGGAACATTGGTGTGCCTGACAAAACAAAGATGACCAGGAATTTTGAAAATGAAATTACTCATTGGTATGTGAACATAGAAGTTGAAACTTACCATAACTCTGTTAGTACTGAGAAGACATATTCACCAGAACTTCATTCTTACATAAGATGTCATAAGTTGCCTCCCCACAAATATTTGCGACCTTTCCCTTTGTGGGGTCAAACCAGGAGGCCCCAAGATTGCAAGGCTTGCACAGAAATCCCCATGGAGACTCCCACCTCCCATGAGAGTACATCTCCATGCTTTATTCTGGCCAGGCTCCAGCTTTGGTAACGTGTACCAGGGTTAGAGAATTCACATTTACCAGTGAAAAATGTATTTGATATCCTAATACTACTGATGTATACCCACCTACAAATTGGACTAAGGTATAGATGAAAAATGTAAAACCTGCTTAGTAAGGTCAGTAGGAACAATTTGAACATTGAGTTGTCTACAGAATTTCAAAATATCAATAAAAAAATTTATTTTTAATTGATAGTCTCAAGTTGTTGATAGATCAAGCCTAGCTTTCCATCCTGTCTTGTGGTGAAAGGAGAGAATATGCTATTTACTTTTATAACTTCTTCAATGACATGCAATGTTCCCATTATAGTCCTTTCTGGTAATTCCCCAGCATTATTTTTCAGAGATATAGGTAATCACACTTGATCACTGCAAATCTTCCACATCAATATCATCAATATGTATGATTTTCATTGTCCTCATCAGCTGGCAAATCATCATTGGTCTTTGACTTTAATTACTGTTACTGTAAATGGAATCTCCAGAATCTTCTTCGCTGGTAGTGTCCAATGTGCTTTGAACTCCATTATGGGACATTTAAATTCAAATTGGTAGCTGCAGATAGCCAAATGCCCTAATTCAAAACTGCGATGCGATAGTGGCCAAAGGAACTCTGTGGAGTAAAAAGTGGGATTACTTTGGCCACCCTGATTTCACACATATACAGAAAAAATCTTTTTAAATAATGAATGGCCATCACTTAATAACATTTTCATTTAAAGAAAGATTAGAATTACTTCAAAGATAAAGAATATGGCTAGTGTTTTGATTTAAATGTTTTTTATGTGTTTTTTTAAATTTCATGACCCTCCACAAAGTTAGAGAGAGAGACTAAAAGTAAACAACAAAATTTGGTAGTATTGAAACTTCAGAACTAAGTAGCATATTGATAAAGTTGAAATCTGATAGATTTCAACTCTTTTTTTTGTCCATTGATTTTAGAATGTATATACTAGAAGTTTACAATGCTGCAACAGCACAATAGGCAATGGTAAGTCTACTTCCATTATTAGCACTTGCTGTAGCTACAAGTACATTATTTATGAATGTAGTGAGTTTTTGTATATATAGAAGTAGTTAAGTTTATTTAAATTTGGTGGCTTTGGCTGAATTTAGATATTTTTAAAAGTGCAGCTCTAGAGTAATTTATCAATAACTACCAAACTCTTTGGTAGTCACTAGTAGCTATCATCTAGAGTTGATGAGAAATACCTTATTAAGAAGGAATTTATAGCCCTAGGAGAAGATCATCACAGTGCATACTGAGGAATGGCATGGCTATTAGTGGAAAGTTTTTGTTTCATTGCAAAAAGTTGTTGGTTGCAACAGAGGACCTACCTTTTGGTACTAGAGGAAACTGAAAATATATCACCATTTGATTTGGCTATGATGACTCTTTATATTAGCTCCAAATCTTCTCCCTTTGTGCACTGTCATCCAGATTTATAGGATTTATGGGATTTGAGTCCGGCTTCTCAGTGCCATGTACCCTGACCATGAAGAGACTGCCATCTGATCTATCAATATGTCCAAAACCCATTGAAAGTGTGTTTGAGAAGAGAGTATTTATAAAATGTCAAGCCTGAAGTGATAATAGAGAAAATGAAATGTACATTACCACCAAGAGAAAAGGGAAAACATATTTCCATCAGGATTTAACATTAGAACCCACTCTATCAGGATTTAACATTAGGACCCACTCTATCATGGCATTCATAGGTTTGAAGCCATATCCAGTTGGAACACCATGCATTGATAGTGTGATTCCTGTGTTCGAGTCTGAATGGTAATGTTTATCACTTTTCTCAAGGATCTTTTGAGATGAGTTTGTTGGACTATAGAAGATTGTAGGAGGCATACATTGAAGATTGGCTAAAGGTGTTATACCCTTTAGGAAAGTGCATGTATTTTATGTTTTTTGTTTTTTTTCTATGTAAGGATGAAGCCTGGTTATCTTTGTAACTGTCATTGATGCATCGTCGAGCTCAAGATGGAGCCTTGAAGCATGCATTCTATTTCTACATAACAACGTGCATTCATTAGTTTTGTATTGTTGAGAAGAATAGTGACTTTGGGCCTGCTTTATCTGTTACTGTGTGCACAAGCCTGTACCATTCTAAGCGGTACCAGATAGCTACATGTGTATAGAAGCTTCAAATACTGGTAGATACATTATTTCTTTTGTAAACAGAAATCATGTGTATTGTAAGTACCTTTCTGGTTCCAAATTTGTTGCTGTTTGTTTTAATGAATTATCTTGCCATTATAGTGGGAGCACATTCCTAGATTTATTTTATGGAATAGAACATATATAGAGTTTCATTTACACACATTATCTAAACATGACAGAAAGAATGGTTTAGGAACACTTCCTATAGGCTATAACTTATTTATTGTCACCAACACCAATTTTTGTTGGAAGTGATAAGTTGCAGTGTAGTTTTCTTCTTCTAGTCCTTAACAAAGCATGTAATGCTTCCAGTAATTATTTCCAACAAAAAAGATCAGAATCTGAATGGAATATGTATGACTGCCAGGTAGAAGCGGAGTTGGTGATGAGAGTAAGAGTGCCAGAAGCTCTCAAGAGACAGGAAGTGCTGTGAGCTTAGTTAACAAGTCCTAGGGGATTGTATCTGTAATATCTCAGATTTATATTTTTGTTTTTTTGCTGAAAACTGACAATTGACCAGATGTTTTGGAAGTATTGTAGTCACATTATCAGGTATAATCATATGTTGCTCAGGTACATTGTACATTTGAAATAGGTAGGCAGAAGAAGCCAAAAGATAAGGAGTCAAGTAATTATTTACAAAATGAGAAAAACACTTATTAGATTTTACCCACACAAGAAGAGAAGGGGAGGGAGGCATTTAGCAAACACAAAAATGTTTTGACAGGTGGAGAGATGCACTGGCAGGAAGAGGATTGAAAGTGAATATGGACAAAACTAAGCTGATGGTTACCGGAAAGAGAGGAGAGGTGATCAGAACTGGAGGATATCCTTGTGCACAGTGTGGCAGTGGTGTTGGAGTGAATTCGATTGTGTACTGGCTGCAACCATTGGTGTCACAAGAGGTGCAGTGGTTTGAGGAGAGTTCAGGAGGTTTGGAAATTTCGTTGTGAACATTGTTCAAGGCTGATCAGGAAGTTTGTCAGTTCTGCTACCAGGGAGTATTTCTGGAAAAGGATGTAGGAGCTTTGTATGCCATCAGAACGAGAATTGCTGAGGCATGGGTGAAGTGGAGAGAGGTGGCTAATTTGCTGACTAACAGGGACATCCCACTGAAACACTGAGGAGAAGTGTACAGTGCCTGCATCTTGCCAGTTTTGGTTTTTGGAGCAGAGACAGGAACAAATGCTGATATGCTGTGACAGGAGGATGCTGCACTACATGGTCAGAGTGACCTGGAGAGATGGGCTGTGGAGTGAGGTAGTTGCAGTGAGGTGTGGAGTGAGTCAGGTGAGTGATGTGTTAATATCTGGAAGGTTGAGATGGTACTGCCATATCCAGCATATAGAGGAAGAGGATTTGGGTAGAGTATTTGTCATGGAGGTATGTGGAAGGAGACCACCTGGAAAACCCAAGAAGACATAGCTCAGTGCAGTGCGAGAGGATATGAGGAGAAAAGGACTGCAGGAGGATGATACCTACAATGGACAGAGTTGGAGGTCTTTATCCAACCGTCTAACCCCGTAAAATATGGGACAAGGAGACATTAAATCGAGGAGGAGGAAGAAGAAGAAGAAGAAGAAGAAGAAAAATGGGAACTTCTGAAAGGACTGAATAACTTTGAGAAGATAATCCAGAGAAAGCATCACTCTAAATGTAGATAATGTAGGTAATGTAGACACACTCATAGAGCCAGCATATTTCAATGCATCTAAATGATATATAAAACTCATCAAAATACCAATTTTCGTTATCTTTTGATATTGTCTTTCTAAAATTACTTTACAAAGCTCAAGATCCTATTTAAATATATATTTCAAGATCCAAAATAATACTGTAAGGAATAATTATAAGAAGAAAATGAATGCCCAGCTGTGCCCTTATATGAAAGTGTACTATACAAACTTACATTGCATGATGACTGCAACAATGAAAGTGCATTAACTATAATCACAAAGAGGGCCACTATAGAAAAATGAATGAAGCCACAAGACAATAGAATGATACTGAGAAAAGAAAGAAACTGCACAAAACTACATAACTAGCAGTTAAACTGATTAATTAACTAACTCTACCTCATTTGAGACCACATGGTCTAAAACTGTGTGATTCAAACTGCCAAAACATTTTCCACTCCAACTACCACTGTTTAATTTTACAATTAATTTAACTGTAGCATTCTCCAAGAACCCACTGCAACCTTCTTCCCGAAAATGCTGAAACATGACTTGAAAAACAATGACTTTATCAGCCCTCACAAATTTTTTATGGCAAAAGGCAATTGTCATCTAAATTGCTGTCGAAGGGCAGCTCTTTGACCACAAAATTTTGCTGCTGAAGTTCCTAAATGATGTTAAAGTGTTAAATGGGTGAAAAGGTATTATTTTATTCTTTTTTTGGTTTATATTGTCTTATTATGAAACAACAGTGCGTTTAGCACAAAAAAACTTATGATGAATTTTTCGAAAGTTGTTATTACGTTGTTAAAAAATTTCATGTCCAGAAAGTTACAACAGTTGTTAGGATGAGCATGGGCATTCATGGATTGCAGCCACAAACAACATGACATGAGTTCAAATTCTTAAACTTTGAGAGTCATACAATGCAGAATGGACCAAAAGGCAGGACTTTGCAAATTATTTGACTTTTACTGCTCCTATCGCACCCATGAACATCATAATATGAAATACAAAGCACAAAAGTCTGTGTTTCAAACTTCCCCATCAATTTCAGACTTTCAAAACAATAAAATTTCAATACATCTCCTGATTTCTGCTATCATGGTCAAAGCACTTGACAATGCATATTTCCAATTTCAAATGATAATTTGCTTCTTTTGCTTAATTTGATGAGCTTTGATTACAGATGGATTCCTTTGATGTCCAGAAAGTGAAGATATGAACCATTCGTGTTTTCTATATCATTAACTCAGAAATTTTAATTTTGCTTTCATTCTTCTATGCCCAGTAAGTAATTTGTGATTCTGGTGGTAACAATCATGGAAGATTGCAATTTTTTTGCTACTGAAAAAATAGGAATTAGGGAGGGCTGTATTACATGAATGCCATTTGTATGCCTATAGATGTGCTTGTCTGTCTTCACAGGAATTTCCACAAGAGAAGAATCAAAAAGATGGTAGGTTATCTGTTGAACTTGGATAATTGATGATATATCTGGATTCTATTTTGTCATTATATGACAGATGTTCTGGCATGAGTGGAAGTATTCCAAGGCTGGAATGCTTTTTTTGGTGCACTTCAGTGCATTCCCAAGGGATTATTTGGGTTGCTAAGGTTGACAGTTGTTTTATCATATTCCTTTCTAGTTTCAGGTTAGTTGCTGGTTTTTGCAGCATAACATTAATCTGTATCGTTGGAATTGCAACCATAGATAAACTTGCTTATAAGAAGTCCTTAGTTTATGTTGAATCTATAATACGTTTTGCCAATGTTTGTAAGTAAGTTAATCGGATCTTATCAGCACATTTTGCTGCACAAATATTTTAAGGGTTTTAGGCAGGCAGTTCCATATGAAATGGATATTCAAATATTTTGATGTAAATTTTATCCCACTTAAACCCTGTGGTCTTTTTTTGTAGAAAACGTCTATTTGTCGGCCAGCCATTGAACAGCTGCATTTAGGTGAAGTTTGAGTTAGCACTTGAATTAACATATTTTCCCGTTTTACACCCTTATTGTTGTTATTTAGGGATAATAGTGCAGGAATATAATACCTGGAAAATCTTAGAGCATCTTACTCCACCACATTTAGTAATATCTAATGACACCATCCACCTCCTCCCTGCAAAAAGCGCTCTCTTGCTAGATTCATCTTGTGTTTTCATTGTAGATCGGTGAATTGTGACTTATTATTTTTATTTTTCGGGGGTTATGTTTGAAAGAGCTTAATTGATGTTGTATGGGTATTGTTGTTGGGTTTGCACTTTTTAATTTTTTTGGAGGTTACATGCATTGCAAAGGTTTGCTTTAGTAGCTGGTAGATGTCTATTTGAAAATCATAATCAGAGTCTGTTTAAATGATATATGGTAGTGTGCTGATAATCGGTTAAAATAGAGAGCAGCAACAAGCTTTTGCCACAGTAAAGCAAGAGGGGACAATGAGCCATGAAATTTGTGTCAGCCAAAAGCTTCACTGTGACATTGATGGAGCAGTATCAGGTTGTAGAGTGTAAATCTTGGCTGAGAGCAGATGTTGATGGACGTAAATCCATCCAAAGAAGATTACAGAAACCTGAACAACTGAATTTATATTTTACATGTTCTACAAGTCGCTTTAAAGCTCAATGTCTAGTAGGTTTGCAGGGCAAGTTGTCTTTGTTATGATCCAAAGGAACATGCATGCAGTCTTTGTAAAGACAAGAGTATCACACCAATTATTGCAGTTTCTTTAAAATTAGTTTTGAGTTGTTGCTTATTGTTTTTATGTCAAAGGCAAAGTCAGTGCAGACACAGAACTGCAATTCCAGCCAGACGTGGTGTAAGAACTTCCACTGTGAGATGTAAGTATATATTCATTGTGTACAATCAGTCATGTGACTCTGGTTATGGTCTAAGATGAGAGAAAGAGTCTTTCATCATACTGTCAGGTCATATAGGAAGACCTTGATCAGATATTGTTTTAGCATGAAATATCTATGGTGGGCACTCAAGGAAATCTATTTCTTCATCACCCCCCACCCCCCTGAATAGCTCTGTCCATGAGGCAATTTTGCAAAATGTTGAGTTGAGTTTTGTTTCGAACTCTTAATCTCTTTAGAGTCAAGATCAATTTGATTGTCATTTGATTTTTGAAATTCCCCAAGAAAGGGTTTCATCTATTTAGTCTCTATAGGTAGTCCCTTTTAAACAGACAGAGTTTTAGATAGCCTAACCTGTGAAGATTTTCTGAATAAGTATGCTATGTACAGTTTAGGGTGGATATCCTTAATCTGGTTAACCTTCTTTTATCCTGGAACACATTGCTTACTTTATTTACTTGTTGGAAATAATCTTCTTGTTGGGGGTTTTAATCATTGGCTGTTACCAAGACAATGTTTATTTTTAATTCCTACATCATCAAGTTAGTTTCCTGTCTCTAGCCAGGGGCACTGTACTCCTTTGTTTTAATTCTTCTAGGAAAGTGTACCTGGAACTTGCATTTATGGCCACGTATCAGTGATTGATTTATGTTTTTTTTTTGTAAAAGATTCCATGCATCAGGCCTGTTACTCCTGAGATCTACAGTTTGTGGTAGAGAACAATTTGCTTTTCTCAAATACATGCAGTGGTCTCCAAAGCAACACGAAAAATATGATTGCTCCATTGTATTCTTCTTGCAATGTAGCTGTATAAGGTATATGGAGGAACACAAATGGAGTACCAAGGACGAAGTGAACACTTTTCTCTTATAAAACGAAGAATAAAGTTCAATGAGCAAGTTGGACAAATCAAAGTTCTTTATCCGTAATGTGACTATAACATTCAGAAACACTAGTGATTATTTGACCTAGTACTGACGAGGTTTTAAACTATGTTTTGCAATTTATACACTTCGGAAGATGTTTGTTTGAATATTTTACTTGATAGAAGATTCCTTGAGGGTACAGCGAATTGCAATGTGTCGAGTTTGAGTCCCAAGATACACTTTGTATGCCAACAAGCATAAATATTCCACATTCTTTATCCAATGTGTTCCTATATGTTTTTACTAGATCCATTTGCATCAGTTTCTCCTAGTAGGTCTATCTGTATAACGTTCATTCTTGCATCGAATGGTGAGTTTTGGCCTCAGTCGTAATTTACTGTCTTGTTGTTTTTTCTTTCTAGTCGAAGACTTTAAGATTGTTCACACGCCGCCATTCGCAGAGTCTGTGACAGAGGGCGATGTTAGGTGGGAAAGAGGTCAGGGAGAAGTCTTTAACATTAGATTTAACAATAAGTGTTCTTTTTAGAGGCTCGACGCAAGAATCGCAACGCGAAAATATTTTTTTATTCATGCATGCATGTATTTATGTTTACATGTTTGTACGTATACATTTATGCGGGCACAGACTGCCTATCAGGGCTCCTGCAAATTTTGGCACATTAGAAGCAAAGACAAATCTGTTAAACTGGTCAAAAAAGTGTCTGTAGAGCACATTTTCAGCAAATCATTTACATCAGCCATAGGATCAACTTTGAGGATCAAAGACTTGCACAGAACTTCCCCGTGGCAGGGAACTGGAGACAAGATTGACTTTGTCTGTTCAGTTAAATTCATTGTATATGATCCAATGTCAATGTATTGTGTTCCAACGCAGTGGTAGTGATAGTTGCTCTTAAAACTACTTTGCGCTTCCGAGAAGGCCTAGCGCTGCTTCTAATAAGGTCGACTGTCTCCTTACCGGGTATTTGGTTCCAGTGTTCCCCAACTTTGTATTTGTTGGATATCATTATGGAAAATCGACGGCGTTTTTTTGAAATGCATTTATCGATCATTGTAGGTAAACGTTACACGTGTTAGCCTTGTCTTTAAATTGGTGCTGTGCAGTTAACGAAGCCTCTCACTGTGTCAAGAGTATTGTTTATACTGAATTAATACGGACAATAGAGCAAAGCGTAGCCAGAGAAACGTTATTGTTGGCAAGGTGACACACAGCCTAAATAGCTTTCCTATGCGGAGGGAAAGTGTGACGTCACGATTTTAAACATCTTTGAATTATGGAGAAAATACTCAATATTCATATAGCCCTGTTAGTCAGAACGTCAGTGGCCAAAATAGAGAGTCTTGCCCTTTCTCAACACCGAGATATCAGGTTTCAAAGTTTTAAATCTCTCTAACAAAACCTTGTTATTTGATGCTGGATCCTA
>JAAAKL020001823.1:0-28841 GCA_010016065.2 Carybdea cf. marsupialis auct. non (Linnaeus, 1758)
TAGAGGAAGCTTGTCAGGCGTAGCAACAGTAACCAGGGACTATGTGAACTTTGACCAAGAGTGGAAGCATGAATTGCAAATGTGAATTTTGTGGCATGACTGACCACATTGGGAAGCAGTGTTTCAAGAAAAAGAGATCGTTAAAGTCGAATCCCGAAGTTAGTAGAGAGGAAAAATAAATTGGTGCGACTGTCTTTCATACTGTGGGCGATGGCCCCTTGGCGTTCAGTTGTTCTTTATGTCTACATACCAAGGCGTTGAAGAGGCCACAGAGAGGAAAACTTTCAGCGCTAATGGCCAGCTATATCAATTTTAGGTCTTGCTCATGGGCTTGAACAGTGCAAACTTGTGTTTGCGGCTTTTAAACAATTTAGTTTATCAAAAATATTTGGATTTTGTTTCAAGTTATGTCGATTACATCTTTGTTTTTAGTCGCTCAGAGTCTGAGCACCTCATTCATTCAGAGTAAGTTCTAAATCATTTGTCTAGTAGTGGCTTAACGGTGAATACCTCTAAATACTAGTTTTTATTAAGAAGCATTGAATATCTTGATTTTATAGTTAAGGATGAGGGCTTTCGTCACGGAACAGCTACGATTGAGGCCGTTCAACCTTATTCTGCTCCACCCTCAGTTAAGGTGGTTCAAGCTCTTTTAGGCCTGGCAGGTTGTTTTCTTTAGCTTGTTAGAGGTTACCCCTTATCGCTGAACTTTTATATCGTTTGTTACGTAAGGATTTTCCCTTTGTGGTGGTATATACTTGTCGTAACTCGTCTGAGACATTGAAGTCGGCTTTAATTGACTACTCAGAATTTTCTCACCTTGACACTCTCGTCAGACCAGTGACATCATCCTACATCATTTGTAATTGGCCAGGGGGTAGAGGTTGATGTAGTGGATTTCATCAAGACGTGTGTCACTTTTTATATGTTCAGTAAACAACGGCAGAAGGAAGTTGATAACTCGTTTGTCGCCCCCGCGGTGCCAAATCATTCTAGTGCTATCGCCTCTTCTAAGTCTAAGCCCATTCTAACTATATGTGGCTTTTGTATTACCTGACGAATACAGTTTGTCGGTTTTCAATACCGTTGCTGATAACTGAATTCTCATTATGGATCCCCCTAGCGTGTTTTGACCAATAATAGTCAAAGTATCATTCGTGTTCTGAACAAATTAGGTGATGACTGGTCGTGAATTCGTATAATGTATGTACTCACTCCTCCACGGGTTATTGGCTTTTCATGGAAGGCATAAGTCCTAAACCCATTACTATTCAATCAACAGACGATGTTCTTTCGCTACCTCATCCTGCGTATGGTAATCATGCCAAGAAGCTCGTAAAAGAGCTAGAGTTTGCTTGTAAAAATGTAGCAGAAACAAGACCGCTTTTTGAGGCGGGTGACAAGGTTTATACAATTCAAACAGTGGCGGCTCGAGCTTAGGGGAAAGGGAGCATTCCCCCATATATAAATTCTCAGCAAAAGGACGGGGTTTTTAGTGCTTGTACAGAAAGAATTTCATAGGTTTTCAATATCATGTTTCTCGGTCACTCTGCTTCTTTGTGGTTTAATGTCATTATGTTTTAAACAAGTAATGTTTTGTGGGGTCTCTCATGAGGCTGCTTAATATTTGAAGTGGTTGGCAAGTAATGTTGCCTGTCTTTGTTGATCGTTATTGTAGTCTGAAAGAGAGTATAGGTCTCAATTTGAACAACATTAGACAGAATTTATTTTGCATTTTTTTGCATGATATTACGCATGCTTACCCTTTGATCTTAGCAAAATAGTCGAGTTGTCGAACGCTGTTGTCAATGATAGAACGGGGCAGAATATCGATTGACCTATTTTAACAACATCAACATCGATCTCAGCTCAAGATGAATATTGCAACACGCTAATGTCGAATACTGTAAAATCTCTACTTTCTCGTCCTTTTCTGAAAATGAGCACCGAGGGAAAACTAGATCTCGAGAGGTCAAACAGTTCGGACGTAACAGGCCAGATATTTCTAGTTTGGATGCAAATGCAAAACGACGATTCGCACAGTATTAGTACCCGAAATGTGAATTGATGACTGAGACAAAGAGTACCTACTATTTCCCATGCTTGTTGTTGGAGAACAATTTAGGGAGTGAGCTAGGACTCGTATAGGCCTAATTGAGGGACAGCATTTGCCTGAAAGAGTTCAGAAGCATATTAATAGTCACTCTCGCATGAGACAATGTCCTCAAACTAGCACTTCTGTGGGCGACTGACATAAGATTGCAGTTAAGTGAAGCTTGTCGCGCCAAGATTGCAAAGCATAATCAGGAAGTTGACACTAATGGACCCGTATTATCTGAAATTGTGAATATCCGTTTATGTTGCGCTTTTAAGCTTCCATTGAGAGGCCATGATGAAAATGTGGACTCAGACAATTCAAGTATTTTCCTCGGATTTGTCAATTTTACGTCCCAGCTAGATTATGTCTTGAAGCAACCCTTGAACTCTGCCACAGTGCTCAAAGGGAGTTCAAAAACCATTCCGGAATGAATGGCCAGATATTATGCCTAACTTTACTCAGTGCAATGTTCGAAGTGAACTGGAGGAGGTTATGTTTCTAGCAGTGATAGCTCACGATAAGAATGGTGTGTCGCATGAATTTCAAGGCGTGGGAATCTTTAGGTATTCTGTAAGCATTCTGTGACATTAACAAATTCCCTAGATAGGGTAACGGCTCCTGATACATATTCAATATATTTTGCAAATTTTATTAGAGGAGAAAGGTAAAGAAAATTTGGCAATAGCTACACTATAATACAGACGATCTAATATATTTTATATGCAATTGTCAAATTTCATGTCTTTAGGACGAGTCAAGTAGAATTGGCGTTCTGTTACTCAAATATTTTAAGATTTGGTGATTTGCGTTTTTAACAGTGAAGCTTTTACTTATAAAACGTCAATGTAATATCAGTAGAATTTAGAACGTATGTGTATCATTTACGGATTTTTTCACAGTAGCTTCAACCCCTATCCTTCCTCATACTTGACTTTGATTAAGTATAAAATATTTTTCGAGATCTTAATGAATAGGGAGTAAAAGGTTTTTTTCGAACTGTCAGGGGTAAATTTGTCAGAATCGGAAGCAAAAAACATAGCCTTTGGATTTGCCTAGATTAAATGCATTCCATATCTTTGCCTATAAGACGTAAATATGAGTCAGTCCTATATTCTTGAACATCGAAAGGAGTACACGTTTGTCAAACCTTTGTCTAAGAGAGGGATTTGAGAGTGATTAAAAAATGATATTTAATAGTTCGTTATTGATTGAGGGGGCACTTTTGCTTCTACTGGTCTATCTCCTAGCCTTTGACATTGCTGTGTGAATTCTTATCCATTTGGAAATTTTATTTATATTGTTTAAGTGTGATATTATACAATATCATTGATTCTAGACATTGCTGTAAGATCTGGTGTAACAACTCAAAGAAAGGCCTATGGTTAAAAGCTTTATTCACAGAACTCCCCACCCCCTCCCCTCACAGCACATTCATGTCAATTTATTGCTCTAAATGGCAAATCATACTTTGGTTTCCTCAAATCATCGTGAGATTCTTTAAATTCCTGCTTCCCCTGTGTGTACGCGCTCAAGTCAATCTTTGAAGTTTAGATTCTTTATAACATTGGCTTTCATGATACAATCCTATTGATATCACACTGACACAAAATATTGCTCTTGATAAATTTGTTAAGGCTTCCATTTTAGCAGGAGACAATAGCTGGGGGAAATACCATGAAAAGAGGGTAAAAACGATCCTTGCGTTCTGACAAATCGCATGCTTGTGTCAAGCTTTTCTTTGTCCTTCTTGAGTTAGGTCGGTTATGGTAATTATGTAAAATTGTTAGTGTCTTTCTGAATACTTCCTTTTGGTAAATAGCACTGGCGCACCGTTGTGCGAAATAATAAAATTATTGGTTGCTGGATACAATTGCACGTGGAGGTGCGTTACAGGACTATTTGTCGCTTACGATTGACTTTCCTTATAGTTACAGTAACTATAAGGAAAGTGAATCGTAAACAACAAATAGTCCTGTAATGTAAATTCTCTCAACTTATCTATTCCATTAAATCACATGTCATCCCGTAATTTAATAATGGTAACTTGTCCAAACACAAACATTGCATTTCTCCCCTTTTAAGATCTTTATTTATCTTCCCCACCCCCTTAGATCTTTATGCATCTCTCCCACTTTTAGATCATTATTCATCTCTCTCCCTTTTAGATCTTTATTCACCTCTCCCCCATTTTCTTAAAGAAGCATATCTGAGGAATTTTAAGTCCAGTCTCCTAAGTAGCAGATCACAGAAGTATCATGCAATAAGATCCTCTAACAAGTATCGCGGTCGACGTCGCTTTGGTCTGACAGCAATAGAATCGTCATTCGTAAGGGAAGAAAACACTGTAATCAGTTTCTAATGAATTCGATGGAAGGATTTTCTTACCAAATGATGCATTCCGCATAATATGAGATGATGAATCACGTTGTAGGATTAGTGATGGTCCCATTTGTCAAGAACTTTGTAGGGCTTTGGATCAAGAGGGTTAACTAAGCTTGCTAGCTTTTGGTTGACGCAGGAGAACTGCATCGCTTTTGGAGATAAACGCAGGGGCGGTATGGCAAGAAGTACTAGAACACTTTGCTGCTCAGAAATTTTGTTGCTGTGACTTTATTTCTGCATTATTTGGGGTATTCAATGTCTGGAGTTCAATGCTTCTTTTCTATTTCCGATTTAAAAGACAAGGTAGGGTTGAAAAAGTTTGGAAGTCTTGTAGGAGTTGTGAAACGTACAAATCTGTTTTGTGTTTGATTGAAGCGTTCTCCAGAAGCATTTGCTTTAGGTCAATAAGGTGTAGCTTTGAAATGCGCAATATCATTACTCTGGAGGTAACTTGAGAACTGTGTTGAAACATCTGTGGTCCATTATTAAAGACATTCTACTGGAAGATAGTTTTTCATCAATCTATGATCTTATAAGACGAGGTATCCTTTAGTACTTCAACTTCAGGCTACTTTGAAGATGAATCAATCATTCAACATCAGGGGGATTTCTACTGGCATATGCGACTGTGTACGTGTTAGCATTACACAAAGTCGAAGAGGGCTGGCGTCCACGGTGATCTGGTTACGAGGATCAGGATCATAGTCAGCTTTAATGCTTTGCCCTGAAAGTAGAGAATGCAGCTGATTAAAAGGCATTTGTTGCAACTCAGTTCAATGTCAAGTTTGATTCTTTCGAGTAAGGAGACGCAGAGGCTTTGCAATAGTTGCAAAGTTAGGGATGAGTTTGGAATAGTAATTTACTAGCCTAAGGAAGCTTCTAGCTTCAAAGACACAAATTGGAGTGGATGCATTCCGAATAGCTGCCACCTCGACTTTATCCACAGAGGCATCATCTTTAGAGAAGACTACACCAGCAAGAGAAAACAAACAGTTTTCAAGATTGAGAGTAAGACCTCCGCACTGAAGACGTTGAAGAACAGTGCACAATTTGCCATTGTATTAATTGATTGTCTTGAAAGTTAATAATGTTGTACAAATATTAAGGACACCAGGACATCCCTCAAAAACGTGCTGGATGATGTGTTGATAAAACTCTGGAGCAGATGAAGTCCCGAAAAGTTTACGAGTGTAGCGGAAAAGACATTTGTTTGTGATGAAGTTTGTGATAGAGCGGGAATCTGCATACAGTTCAACTTGGTGGCTGCCCTATTTCAAATCATGTTTGGAAAGTTGAAGGGCGTGAAGCGTGTCTTCGATGTTGAGAATGAGATGGTGGACACTTTGGACTTCTGAGTTAGATTGTAACATGTCAATAGAAAGGCGTACATCGTTTGGCTTTTCTACGGCAACAATCGAAACCCATGGGATCGATCTGCTAACAGGATCAATAATGGCGAGTTTTTCAAAATCTTCCAATTTTTGCGAAACAACTCCCAAGACGTTAAGGTAGACGTCTGACTGGTTGTGAAAAGGAAGATTGTTTTGTTTAATATGAAGGGAGATAGAAGTTACTAAGTTAACTTGCCAACACCATCAAATATTTTCGAGAACTCCTTGAGGATGGATATGATAGCAGAAATGCCTACGTGCCTGAAATCTTATCAAGTAGTTAATTGAATGCTAGTAAGCCTACGAACTCAACGTTAACATAAATTATTATGGATCCAAAGGAATTAGCTATAACCTCCAGGAAATCAACAGGTACTGTCTTTTCATTGTAGAAAACAATGGCAGATACAGCTCTGAAGACGGAGTGGCGTGGTAAGAAAAATGTGAGCAGATGTTGGTTGCAAAGAGCAAATTTTTATTGTTACAAATAGGTAAATACGTGTCATTGTCCTGCATATTTACAGTATCTATTCTTCCACAACAAGGTAGTGTTCAGTGGGAAGGCTGTCAACAATCAGGCTCCCCGCCATATCAGGAGCAGAGGCCACTACATGGGCATTTGAAGAGACATCTTACTGCGTGGAATGAGTTGAGATCGATCTGGGTTGCTCTTGCATACCCTGAAGAAATGTCCAGGCTTATGACAGCGAGAGCACATTTTCCCTTCTGCATGGCACATAGGACGTTTTGGCCTTATGCACAGTATTACCAAGGAAAACCCCACAAAATTTTGGGTTGCTTTCATGAATGACCTCTCTTTGGGGCTGCCCCTGAAACGAACTCCCAGAAGTAGGCACTGACTATAATTTTAAGGCTTGCTAGGAGAACGTAAAGTAAGATCAGCAACACTGAGGAAGTGCAAGCTTCGATCTGTTCTACTTGCCATTCTTGCAAAGTAAGTGCAAGTTTAAAAGCTTTCTCCAAACTGAGTTCACCCTCTGTCAATAATGGTTGTCCTTGTTTAAAGGAAAGAAATTTGTCCACAAGCTGATTGCAAATACTGGCATTGTTATCGGAAACTTCACAAGTTTCAGCTAGTATGAGAAGTCTAGTAATGTAGTCTAACATGTTTTCTTGGGGTTCTTGAACAGTCATGAGAATTTATGGGGCTCAAAGTTAACGTTTCAAAGCAAGCAGTGAGCATTGCAATCACTGTATCCAAGTCATTACTTGTATCAAATGGAGTAGAAAAAAGCCTTAAAGCTCAGATCTTATAGATGGAGAGGTAAGGCAGTTGTTTCTTTGCATTGGTCACCCTTGCAGTTGCTAAGTAGATGTCAAGCCATTATAACCATTTTTTTTCTAGCAAGAAGCTTGTGTGGTCGGATCACCGAGTGAAAAAGTTTCCACGGCAGGAAAATCTAGCTAACGCTGAGTCATGGTAAATTACTCAGAACGAAAAAAATAATGTAACTAAAAATCCTTTATTCTCGTCGCCAGTTATAATATCCTCGTAGACATGTGAGGAAGGTCAATCGTAAATACAAACAGTCCCTAAGAGAATCTTTCAACTAATATATTCCATGGTATTACATGTGAACACGTATCGTAGCTATGATAATCTATCAAAATACAAACATTGCACTCGTGGCGGTGAGAATTGTGGATTGATCTTGGATAGATCTCACATGTTAACTTGTTGTACTGTTTAGTATACTATGTAGTTCATGACTGCTTGTGTGTCTGCTTGAGTACCTATATATATGAAATGGCACTGATGAAGCTAATAGCAAGGCAAAAAACCAGGTTGCTGGTGATGGTGAGAATTCAGGATCGACTTTCCGGATTGCCGACTTTACTTTTGCACTATTTAGTGCAATGGTCATGAAGGGCTAAAAAGTTCCATCTAGTGTACTAACCTCGTTAGGCGTAAAATAAGCTGGCGTGAATAGTTCTAAGTTAACCTTCTCGACAAGGACATTCAGAAACAAAATAACTCACTATTAAGATGAAGAGTCACAGAGAAATCGTTTAAGACGTAAAAAAAGCAACTTGAAAACGTCCTCATTACTGTTCAAATAACAAAAGTTTCATCAATGTGACGGACGCAAAATAGTGAGCAATTTATCCGCGGAGGGTTGCATAAAGAATAGAACTTGAAAGGGATACCATATCTACTCCATTTATCTGTCTGTACCTAATATGCTTACAGAGACAACTCAACAGGCAACTCATTCTTTTGGTCAAGAAGCTTTCCGCCGATTCTCATCAGTACCAAGAATTTGTTTAATATGCTTACAACTGAACATGTCAATGTAATGAAGATACCTGAAAGGTTAGAAAATGATTAGCCCAGGAATTGCTGTATTGGGGACTGCTACCAAAACTGGCAAGCTGCTGACTCATATTCAATCCACAAGGTTATGAAAGAAATTGATTGCCATAAACAATTCAAATAACGTATGGAAATTGGACATTTCAACAGTATCTGGCTATGAGAGTGTCACCAACACTGATCTCTAAAAGAGACTGGATCGAGCTTCCCATTGTTTCCAACAGCGGAAAAGTGTAGTCACGAGTACTGACGCTCATTTGTTAAATTGCCGCAGTAGTACCCGCCATGTTACGTAACACTGCTCATAAGCCTTGCGTGATGGGATTTAAATGGCGTCCAGTGACTCACCAGACTTTGAAACGGAAAAAGCGCGATCCAGTGCTTTTTAGAGATCAGTGGTCACCACTTTTGGTTACGGTTCGTTTTTCTGTTTTGTGGATGCCCGCTTTAAAGACTTGAGTATGTAAATAGAAAACCAAGCTGAGAGGATAAATTTTTATTTAAAATTCCAAGACTAAAAGTATGGAGAATAAAAAACTAAACATTTTGAAAGGAAGCACCCATAATGTTTATATGTATTGTGACAACTTCACAGCAAGCAGAGGATGCCTTGCATTCAACAATGGAAAAGGCCTGGCAACAAGTGAAGTCATTTCATTTGCACAGGAAAATATTTCTGTTTACTTCACTTTCCTGAAATCACCAGGACCACTCTCTTCTTCGTTTAATACAGAAACGAATTCTTCTCTTTTTCGCATTTGTTTATGTTTGTACTTTAAAGAGATATAACACAAGTGCTTTGTAAATCTCTTACATTAATCAGATTGTTGCCACTCCAGAATACAACATCGATACAAATATGAAATAAAATGAGGATTTATTTGATACAATATTTACAAAAGAGCATAGGTTATGGCTGATTTAACCTTGTATGTATACCTTGAAGTACAAAATACCGTACTCCAATGTCGGCAAAGGCTTATGTTAAAACCTTACTTTCTCCTAAGCCAATCACATTATTTTGTTGCCTTATTCAAAATTCTTTGTTTACTTTTCTGCCAATAACCGAACGGTTTACTTTACTAAACTACGAGAATATCTCTTCTTTTCAGAACTCGTATAATGATCATCGATATTTAGTGTTTGAAATAACCATTCAGATTTTTTCATAACTCTATTTCGACTCAAAAACTTCGAAGGAGGGTTTGTAAACACCACTACTCTTCGGTCTTTCTCTATGTGCGTTCTCTCCATTGGCAAGATTTGTAAAAAGGATTAGGACTTCTCGATTCAACCCTTTTGATTAAACTCAGCATTCGATTCATTCACAATTAAAGGTTTATCTTTTCATATTCTTCCTACTTGTCACCTTTTTCTAAGTATACCTTATACTCTCAGTTTTAGAAAATTCTCATACCTTTTTGCTCTGTGCTATGCACTCAATTTCTGGTCCTGTATTGATGACATACACCTCTCTTCGCCATCCTCCTGTAAAACGTCTACATTTTTTAAATTTTGTCCACCCAAACAATCCTAAGCATTCTCCAACATAGATGCATTGCACTAGCTTTTGACCTCCATTTTTCTCCTCCCTCAGTGACAACGCCTCAACTGAACGTAAAATGACGTTCTACATAGCTGTTTTTACAATATTTTTTATTAGTATTATAATCACGCCTATTGTTAGTAGCTCTTTTTCTCTGTTTAACGCCAGTTTGGTCATCCCCATTATTTTACGAACTTCTATTTTCACCATTTTCTATTTATTATTTTACCTAGATACTCTAACTAATCCTCCAGTTCAAATTCAATTCCATTGATATTCATTTAACTATTACTCCCGTTCTTTCGACACTCATTACTTTTGTCTTATTTATATTTATTTTGATTCCTTACGCCATCGTTCTGCATTAAGTTCATTCACTATTTGTTAGAACCCCTTCTCTAGATTGTCGACTGTCTAGTTGTATGAAAATTGCACTGCCTCTATGCTTAACCCATCCGCTGTTATTCCAGTCTGCTTCTTTTATAGTGTCTTCCTTGAACACCCTTCCATGTGAATGTTAAACAAAAGTAGTGAACGGGGCCATAGTTAGTTCACTCTCCTTCTAATTTTTCCTGAATCCGATTTGCTACCTACTTGGACCTCTTTCAGCCCCAAAACACACAAAGTGAACCTCATCAAAACATTGGTTAACCGCGCACTGATGATTTGTTCTACTGAACAATTACAGCCAGAAAACGATACATTAAAGCTCAATCTCGATGGTAAGAA
This sequence comes from Carybdea cf. marsupialis auct. non (Linnaeus, 1758), assembly GCA_010016065.2. NCBI lineage: Eukaryota > Metazoa > Cnidaria > Cubozoa > Carybdeida > Carybdeidae > Carybdea > Carybdea cf. marsupialis auct. non (Linnaeus, 1758). The sequence continues at coordinate 10,482 of JAAAKL020001823.1, forward strand.
AACGTTCTCAACTAACCATAAAGCCCGTGTTCCTTCCACAAATTGTAGCATCATTGTGTACGCTTTTTCTTGCCAGTACGCGGTTGATTATGTCGGACGCACGCCTTTTTAACAATTTTCAAAACATTTCTAAAACACTCTCGCATATTGAAGATTATCATAGTGCAAGAAAGACACACACATATATTGATTGTGTTCAATTCTTCTTTCTCATAGCAGATTCGGAGTGAATCTTGCCTCCTTAGATAGAAGCAAAGCTTGTCCCACCCTGTGGAGCCTCCTGCTTTTAAGTTAACTATTCTCCTGAAACGTTTCCATGGCTATTTTAAAGGACATGAACTATATTCCTTCAGTTTTGCTATTTGTTAGCCTTTGCATTGCTAATCCTACGTCAGACATTTGAATGGCTGGTCCAGGTCTATCAACCTTTACTTTTTTCTCAAATTTGATACTTGTTTTCATTTCGGTTTTTGAATTATTTTGTTTTATACAGCTTCTCCATCTTCCTAAATATCACCATGATGTCAGGAAATTCACGTATCTCACTAAAGAATACCTCATTATGTCTGTTGGTTATTTTTACTAGACAGAGTGATTTTCCGAGCTCGAATACTAGGTCAGGCCTTCCTATGGCATTCAGTCTCTTTAGGTCGTAACATTGTTCTTCCCAACACTTTTCATTTTCCTGCATCAATTCTCCGTCTCAGTTAGCTGTTTAATTTTTTATTTTTGCTTTGGTTTCTCAGGAATTCAAATTTTACCATTTCCTCCTTTCAGCTCTCTCTTCCATCACTATCCATGATTTGTGAATTCTTTGGCTTTTCCTTTTGTTCTATTGCAATAGTTTTATTGCACTTGTCTGGACTGTTTCCCTGATCCTTTTCCATGATTTTCCTAAGGAGACATCCAGCTGGTTTTTTTCTCATTATTTCTCTGTAGAGACGCAGTATAACAAAGAAAGATGGCAGATTGAATAGAGCATCAAAATAGCTGAGCTCGTCAATCAAATGTTACAACCTAGAGAAGGTTGAGTCAGACATTGATCTCCACCAAATTCTGAACAGCGAATGTGATGGCGGGTGCACAAATGGAAAAATCCTTCATCCCCTAAAGGTTTAGGGCAGATTCATCTCCGAAGTTTAGAGGTTCTTTCCATAGCTTCCCTGAAAAAATCTGTTTAGTTAGACACCATTAATGGACTTTGTTAGAGAACTGCGAGGTTCCTACAGTGCCAATTCACTGACGTTATTTAATGAAGTATTCTGTTATTCAACACAAAAAATGTCGTTCTCGTATTTATGTCTCTCTTTCACTATTTTAATCAACAATATTAAAAAAATCATTTCACTATGGAAAGTGAACAAGGGGGAAAATTAGTTTTTCTTGAAGCTCTCATAAATTATGGCTATGTCGCTACCTCTGTCACTTAAACGTATACTGTCTTCTAAGATAACCTAAAAACGTATAACATGTTTTTAAATATATTTGAGTTTTATGAAACTAAACTATTCATACTATTTCATGCATAAATAAACAAATATCCCCAGAGTTTTTGGTATTGAAAGCACTACAATCATGGGAATGTCAAAATAACCCAGTTTGAAAAGGGTGTCACCGACATGACAGTTTTCGGAGAAATCCTTTTTTGTTCTTCTATGTTAAGCTGTGATAATCCTAAATATTGTGGCATTGTATGTTGAGCTTTACCTAAACGTAACATGCAAACACGATCATGGTATTAAGGCTAATTACTGATTCTCTTATCGTCTAGTATTCTACTCAAAACAAGGAATACCAACGTATTTCATTGACGATCTATTGTAATTTAAAATGTTTACAAAATACTATCATCATTACACTCAAATTCGTCTTCTTTTTTACTCTTGTTACAAAATACTCTACTATATGTATAAAAAGGATTATGATATACTTAACATCCAATCACAAATCTATAATTCAATTTCGAAAGTATCTAAAACAAGAGAGATTTGATGGTAGGAGTAGAAAAATTGAAATGTCTTGTTACTCACAAAACTACGCGAGACACACCTTTCATACCGACAATAAAGCATGAGCGCCTGCGGTATTATTGATACTCGTAAACTAACAGTGTGATGGCATGTTGCACCATTTCAAAGGGTTTTCCAACACTTGTCGCAACTGTGAAACGTAGCATATGTTACAATGTGCATCTAAGATAACCGAAATAAAATTAATAATGGTGCTGTCAATCTATGACGTGAAACTCTCAATGTTTGCAACAAGTTATCCCCATATATAGCATTGATACATCTGCAAAGGAATTTATTCTCTAATAAATCGCAGAAAAATGAACGTTGCATCATCTTTGACGGTCTCAAATTCAAAGTCTGCATTCTAGCTCAGTGCGACCCTACATTGTACACCTATAACAAGGCACAGATATAAACGAAATAGAATCTATGATTCTTTCGACCTGCAGAACTGTAGATAGTCCTTACATTTTTCAAAATCACCTTTGTACTACATCCAGAAGAATTTAAAGGACTTTTTATGTAAAAAGTTTGTTGGTGGTACAAAAGAATAAAACTGCACGAAACAGCGAAAACAGTACTGAAAAGCTTTTTTTCGTCTGACACTCCTCAGAGTGCGAAATCGTTAGAATAACAATTGAGAAGAAATCAATGCAACTGAACCCAACTGTATTTTAAAAGTAGCCAATCAGAACTCTGACTGCCAGATTGATGTTGTTTTTACCAATCAGTATCTGTGGAACGGAGTCGTTAATCGAGGAGGCCCAATGAAAAGAAAAATTATTTTTGTCTACAAAGCAACCGTTTTCTTGCTTTGGTGTGGATGCATTCGAGAAAAGATAAGTGAAAAGCAGACCTAGCTCTACCAATTGTACGGAAGTAGTCGTACGCAATTTTGTACAGTCTGGGTTTTCAAGCAGGTGCTGCCCTACGTCAGAGTCGCATTACTTAACAGTGCTTTTGGTTTAATAAACCCGAGGTGGTTGTTTCCTTGTAGTAGCTGATACGTGGCAAATACCGGACGGAGCATCCTGTTTAATTCTATCAACTAACATCAAAGGCGTCCGACAGCCAACCTCGCACTGGCAAGAAAAAGCGATGCTACAATTTGTGGAAGGAACACGGCCTTTGTGGTTAGCTGTGAACGCTTTCTTATCATCGAGCTTGAGCTTTAATGTATCGTTTTCTGGCTGTAATTGTTCAGTAGAACAAATCATCAGTGCGCGGTTAACCAATGTTTTGATGAGGTTCACTTTGTGTGTTTTGGGGCTGAAAGAGGTCCAAGAAATGCACTGACCAGAAAATACAGGTTTCCTCTACACGGTTATTCAGAATGTGTTATCGACTCGACCATCAAAGCAAAATCATTTCTGTTTTCCAGCGAAAAATCTTTTGGATCAAAGAAATGCCCAGTATACTTAAAACTGCCCTGGCTTGGTAACGTTTCGCTTCTATTCGAAAACCAGATCAAAAAGGCTGTAGGCTGTAAAAGTGGATGATAGTATTAAAGAGAGGTGAGGTACAAATGTTGACGTTTTAGCATCATTTAAAAAAAAATAAGATGTTAAATTTAGCAAAGCCTCTTTCAACAAGGTGTCCAGGCAAGAGTGGTTTCAGAGAACTACGCCTAGCTAAAGGGTGACCCGTGATTTGTTTTAGGACTGCTTATTCTACATATTTGCAGCTAACATGAATATCTAAATGTCTTCCCCCCTATCGGCCACCACGGAACCAGTTGAATAAAGGTTGACTCTTTAGCCACACAATTCCTATTACTGATATATCATGCATATACACTGTCCATTCGACTATTTGTAAAAACAATCACAGCTAAAAACATTTCATAGCTAAACGCAAATGCATCCTCACTAAATTAATCCCAAGATAGTATTTCGTATTAGTGGACTATGCTCCATTCAGTATCCACTTTCAGCTGTTTCATTCCACCTCCCAGACGTCTTGTCACTACTGGTATCACGTTTACTTTTAATTTTTCTCTTTTTACTCGAATTCATGACAAAGCTGCTGATATATTTGGACTTTTTCATTTTTCCATTCATTCTTGTTCTGTTTGATAGGGGCATGCCATATCTACGATTATCTACATTATTACCTTTTCCAATCATCCTCAACTGCATCTGGTCGTCTCACAGAAAAAACTCAATCTCATTTTGGGAGACCAGATTGACATGTGTTTTCTTATTCTTATGAAACAATTCAGGGTCTTTTCTCTGGCATCAGAAGATGTCCATGTTACTTCACGAGTGATACGATATCCTTAATCCTTAATCCTTGGAATTTAACCAGTAGCATTTTTCCTTTTCCAATCAAACGTTTCATCTTTAACAATAGTCAAAAGTTTGTTATGGTACGGAACATTGAAATAGCACGAAATAGCAAGAATAATCTTGCTTTTATAAAGGCTTGTTCGTTTTACACTCCTGAGAGTACATAATCGTCAGAATGTAACACGACAAAGAAGAAATAAAACTGTTTCTAGCTGTGCCTTACTTGTGTTGTTTAGACTATTAAGTACCGGTAGAACTGAATATTTAACCAAAAAGGCCCAATGAAATATGGATTCTTTATATTTACAAAGAAACAGTTTTCTTGCTTTTATATGAACTGATTCCAGGTCGGCCTGGTGAAAAGCAGACCTAGCCTTCCCTATGATACGAAAGCAGTCAATCAAGTTCACATTGCATATTAATACTTTTTGTTTTTGAAACCCAAGGTGGTTTTTCTCTTGTAGGAGTTGATACTTCACAAATACGATAAGTAACATTTTGCTTTGTTCTGTAAACTAACCTTTTCGTCTTGCAACCAACATAGCCAGCCTCGCACTGGCAAGAAACAGCATATAAAAAATTTGTACTCTTAGGTGTGTCAAACGAAATAAGTGAAAAAAATGGTCTCGCTATCTCGTGCTATTTACAACAGTTTCAACTTCCATGGAGAGTCGTTTAGTATTTGTAGTTAAGAAGGTTGTTTTATAAGAAATGCTCATTTTTTTGCTATTGGGTTATCTTCTGATATAGTTTCCATGCAGTCAGTTTAGCAGCACAAATATCCAGGCGATGCCTTTATGACACCATCATTTCGTCATCGCGACGTCACATTCCCCTTTAAAATGCCATTGACTAGGGTGCAATTTGAAAAAGGGAAGGGAGGATAGGAGAGCATAGTAGTGGATGCTACATGCGAAGAAAGACCTTGCAGTTTTGTTTTATTCTATCAATTACGTGAAATAATTCAATTTATTATCTTTGACTTCAGAATCGTCAACAATCCTGCCGCCTTGTTAAAAACAACTCTTTAAACTTAAATGATAACAAAATACCATTGTTTGGAAACAGTAAAGAACCAGTATCTCTTCACGTTACAGTAATAAATGATTCCAGACATTGTAGTGGCTCTAGTTTAGATTTGTATGAGTAAAGGCAAACATTATTTGTAACGCACGGTCAATTGTTATCAAAATGAATGAATCATACTCAACCGAACCCATGTTTATCAAATAATGGTATAAATTTAATTCAAAACAACAGAAAAAAGGTAGCATTCTACCCTTTAAAGTGTTTCCCTAGATACCAGTTCTTCTTCTGATTACAAGATGTAGTATTATGCACCCCAGGTTGAGACAGGCCTACAGCTGACAGCGTATCGCAGGGAGGGACACAGTTCCTGTATTTTGTAATAACTTTTATTACGCAAGAGGCAACTAATAGAGAAGTATACCTGTAATCGTATACAGAGTCGATTTAAAATTGATTACTAGAAGTAGGGTAGCAATCGGACGCTGACTTTGACACAAATTTTCTTTCGGCAATTCCGCTACAAACTTGACTCTTAAAGGGCAATGTCTCCCCGTGCTCCCCGCAGCTACGGGACTGGGTTGAGAATCACTACTCAAAATAATGCAGGTATCGGCTTTCTTTTAGACGTTTCCATGACTAAAGAAGGTTCAAATATTACAGAAATTGTGATAGAAACTGTGACGAACAGACAATGGATTGTTTTCAAGTGGAAATGTACATTATTCTTTTCCCTTCTCTTGTTGATTGACCAAAAATGGGAGTACGGTCGTAAAATATCATTTAACAATACGTCTAAGAAGTCGTCTGTTTTTGTGCAAAAAGTTTATGACCGTATCCTAGCTATTATGATATGCTTTGTGGCTAATTTAAACTTAACATTCCCTCACGAAATTCCGTCATTCCTTCACGACGTTGTTGGTTGATGAAACAAAGTACTTTTTTATACCATGAGCGATGAAAACGGGAAAATATATTTATGTACCATGCTGCACGTGTTATAGCAATTTTGAAATAAATATTTCACTTAGACATCTAAAGTTTGCCCTGAACGTTACACTTATGAAACATTTTGTTATCATATGACTCGTTTCGATAATACGCACTAAGCTGTACTTTTCAGTTCTACTAAAGAAACCCGCCTACAGAATAAAGAAGATGTTCTCTATTCTGTGCTACAGCCACACACACGAACAGCTCAGGAACGGCCAAAAGAGAGGTCAAACATCATAAGCTCTCGAATTAATCTGTGACTAAGGAAGTGCAGTCGTTGTTCCGTCAAGAGAATGGTAGGATATTATGGAAAAGAGACCGTTTAAAAATTTCAAGATATCACTGAAAAGAGGCTGTTTGAAAATTTTACGGTATCACTGAAAAGAGGCTGTTTAAAATTAAACCAATTCAAAAAGACGCTGAAGATAACAAATTGCAACATTTAAGCGCCTGGGAAACGATTAATGAGCCAGATGGGGTTTGCTTGATGATCAAGTTGAAAAGCTGCCATTGAGCGGGTCACGAGTTAGAAAATACCTCGATAGATTACTGGGTTATATTTTGATATTTGAGAGACGATCCTTTTAGTAAATTATATAAAAATCATTAAAAAATTAAATATAGCCCTCAAGGACTTTGATATTCTGGTGCATTTTGAAAAGAGACTGAAGAGCCCTTAGGCAGGACCATCTAAACTCTAACCATCGTCGATTTGTAATACAGCTTCAGTACCACTAAATCGCCGTTTCAGTATTGAACTCGTTACGTGATTGTTAATAAACTTCATACAAGTTTACTCGTTTTCAAAAAGTTCAATTTTAGTATTTTGACTATAGCTTGATACTCTGTATATATATATAAATGTTAAAAATACATTAAAAAGGCATTTAAAACTATATAAAAAGGGCCAAAAAATGCCCTAGTAAAGCTAATGGTAGACGGAATATTTAGTTTTGAACACTTAATATGGTAGGGTTGTACCCTTGTATTCCCCTCGGAGGATTGCGGGTTCGCTGTTATTACAAGATTTCGTATTAAAATGCAATTAATTGTCACATAATGATAAATTTTATAAGCAGGTTTCTGGTACTGGCATCGGGTCTTCCTTACAGCCGGGATCTATGATTGAGACTTATGTGCCTTTAATCGGAAGTGTAATGTATGGAAGAGATGGCTTTAAGGACGCCTTTTTCTTCACAATCTCATTTAAAAGTAAATTGAGGGCGTCAAATGTCTTCTTATCCATGATATAACCTGTGGGATAAATTATACAGTCAATTAAAAGAAATAATACTGTTCTGTAATTATCACATCATTTATATGTTGCATAGAAAGATTTTTACTTTAATAAAAATCTTCACATGGATTACTGGTCGTTATGGATGAATGAGAGACAAGCATGTGTTACATAGTGTACAAGAGTCCAATCTGTATATTGTGACTGTCAACAATTATTCTGCATTGTGATTGAGAAGTTTGAAGTTAAAGGTCAGGGGTAGAGATGAGGTAGCCAAAGGGAGGGTTTCTAGTTTATCACATGGATTTTCTCTTTCTTTGCTTTCCTGAAGTTACTTTATTTGTCATCAAACGTAAGAATGCCTCGGCATACTAGCTGGTTGATTATTATAGGTGAAAAAACGCATGGCATGTGATAACACAAACACTAACGGGTCCTACTCAAAAAGGTTTTTAGAGTCTTGAGACGTGCAGCTTGTCACCCTGGAAACTAAAAAGCGTCTAAGTTCCTCTTGCTAGCCTACTTGTGTAACTTGGTGGCATACTCGATTTCGAGCGTAGCCTATTGCCCAGACAGATTGAGCAATGTCCAAGAGAGCCAATTTACAGGGATGGTCTCTCGTTGCCTTTCCCAACTGATAGTCTTTATATCGGGCTAGGCGGGATTCGAACCCAATACCTCCGGCATGTGTTTCCTATTCCTTAAGCACTAGACCACGGCGGCTCATTTGTGAAGCTTACAAAATGTTTCAGTAACGCAGTTGCATAACCCCTGACCAGATCCTAGCTTTGACTCTTCCTATCTCCTTAAGACCATCTGTCATTGATCTACGTCCAAAACTTTGTGACCGTCAGTTATTGTAGTACATACCATTATCCTTAATAACATGACCAAGTATCAAGACACGATGGTGCCACAAACATCGTCTTGCCCGAACATTCTTACCTGACAGGAAGTTTCCCTACTTTTTCTCTACAATAGATATTTTTCTCATCCTTGCATACAATCACGCACTTTTCCCCAATATCAGATATAACGAGCTAACTATTCCTTTGAGTGCAATGCTTTAAGTTCCATGACCAGATGTAGCGGAAACTATTCGTGTTCTTTTAAATGCACAACTAAGGGTTAGTTTTCAGTGACATTGCGGTAAGTCTAAAAAGTTGTATTTACAACAGGCTTACAGGCCCGAAATAATAGATATTGGCTATCTATGAAACGTTCCATCCTGTATCGTAGGTCAAATTATTTAGATCAGGATATGGAAAACGTAATTACTTGACGAGGAACGCGGTACACGGGAAGATATTGATTTTGACATTCAAAGCTGCCATCTTCGCCTTTTTATTGGCACTTGAAGGTGATAGATGCTATTTGGGGGAAGAAGAATCTTTGGGAAGTTACGAGGGTTTTTGGACTGTAACTACACCAACAAAGAAATGTAGGCCATGAGCAACATCTTTATCTGAAAGTAAGTGGAGTATTATGTTCCAGAGTAAGATGACAAGGTAGGGAGAAGCATATGAGAAGTAAGAACAAAGTGCATTAAATATATATTTTTATCACCAATTACTTCTCTTGTACACAATATCTAGAGATTTGAGAATTATATGAATGATTTTGTACAAATGAACATTATAAAATATGAAATGATGCTTAAATGCGCTATTACGAACAATCAGAGATGCTCTTCAAGTTGTGGTTTGTGTGTATAGGCTATCAGTGCTTGTGCAGAAACAGCAAAATTGATACAAATGTTTGTTTATATACACAACCTGTATGTAGACAAAATAGAATTGTTATGAGTATGTTTGTAAGAATTACATCTGATACAAAATCTCAATGGTTTTTCATTGTACTGCTTTATCATTCTCAGGGCACGTCGGCGATCAGTTATCATACTCTGCGTGGATTTGGTTTTTGATATATATTAATGGCAAAAGATGGTGCTGACATTTTTGCACTACCTTTCTCATCCTGCCACAGTACCGATGCCACCATGGCCTCTCGAAACTTATCGTCGTTCATCCTTTCAGACCGAGGAAAGGGGTCTGCCAGCGAATCTTTAGTAATTATATCTTAGCAAGTGGCAATGATGCATTTTTAGAGCTTAGACAAAATGCCACTCTCCTCGGTGTACTGGGAACAGGGGGTCAAACAACTTTTTATACGTTTTGTTCAATGCGTGATCATGTGATGCTTGTAATGCATTACTTCATTCCTGTTTACCCTCTACAGTAATTGTTGATGCTAAAAGATCTCGATTTTCGAAAGACTTGTCGAAGACTCAAGCCCAAACGAGACTATAGATCAGCTCATCTCAGCTTTGAGATATTTGGCCACTGATTGCAAGTATGATACATTGGATGACGTTGGCAATGCTGGATGACATAATTTGGGACCAATTTGTCGAGAAGATGTCAATTCCAAAACGTCTGGAGAGGTTCTTGTCGACGTCTAACCTATCCCTTCAAAAGTCGATTCGTATTGGTCACGTCGTGGAATCTGCTCAGAGAGATGTCCTTTCCAGTCGATTTCCCTTTCACGATTGGTGCAAGAACAATACCACATTCTCCAAAAGCTAAAGTCTAGACCCGTTCCTTTTAAATTCCTAAAATTGTATTACAGCCTTATTTTGAGAGTGGATAAATCTTTTGTTGCGAAAGCTAGTCCTCAATTTGTAAATTTTCCTGCATGCAATTTTTGCTATGGAAACCGGAAAACATTCCGATATTTAGAAAAGGTTTGCAGTCCAGTTTTACTGAAGAGCGTGGTAATGCCGCTCTACGTTATGAAAATGGCGGAAAGTTTCATGGAAATCGGCGACTTGAATTGACAGTGTTTATAGTTTTGGTGGCAAAGAATAGGAAACTTTGGCAAGGCATTGTCTAACAAGGCGTTGATTCCGCCTATTCATTTTTATCCATTTGATCGATAGATTCAAATGGATTAAGAAGAGCAGAGGCAGCTGACTGATTGAGTTCTGGAGGTCAAATTTAGCAAGCCATGGGCAAAGCAAAACTGTTCAGGATGCTGCTACTTTGTCAACAGCATAATCACATACAAGCTGTTTCCTCCCGCTTGTATTCTCCAACTGTCCATCTCAAAATCTGATTTAAGTCCGCGTTTTTTTATCCTGCAATGATTTACTTGATGTTTCACAGAATTTAAATAGTCGGTTTAAGTGAAGGGGAAACACATAAACAATTTATTTATGTTCATAATCAACATTCCGCTGTTAATAATTCTCAGATCATCTATTCCACAGAGTTTCTTTTTCCTTTCATCTTGCATAAAATGCGCAAGGTTGAGAAGAAATCTGGTGTCGTTTCTCCTTAGCGTATATTGCCACCTTTCCCTGTTCCCTTGGAAGAAAGTTGCTGTAGAGCTGTGAAATCTCAAAGATTGGTTTTACAGAGAGTATTTCATCTTCAGAATTGGTTTCTCATATTGTTGTAGGTCAGAATGGTGCTATTCTCTTTCGCTTTGATTTTCGTGAAGCTAAACAAACCATTCTAATTCACGACATACTACTGCTTCTATATGGCATTTTCACGGCAATTTCATGTACTTTTGGATTAGCATCCTTGGCTGCTGCTTTGAAAAGGCAGTTGTAAGGATTTTAAACGACATTCCACACGTATATTACATCTTCAATTGAGGAAACTGGCTGAAGCTTATAGGCCGTTATGAGTTGTTTTGCTAGTTATAAACTATTCTCAGTAGGGAAGAGGGCCTTTTCCTCGGACAGAAATCGTTCTATTACTAGTAATGAAATATCTCCGCAACTCTTTACTGTGCTTACTGTAACAGATGTTTCAATTCTATCAACTCCATAACAGCTGTAATATTTTGCCGGGTATTGTAACAGCTGTTAATTATTGTGCTAAAATTGCTGCTATTTATGAGCCTGTGCCTTAATTACTGTAAAAAGTTGCTCCATTTTTGGTTTTCTACGTCTGAAATTAGATTGAAAGAAGCTCATAAGGTGAATTCTAATAGATCTATGCTTAACCTTTTGATCCCAATGTGTACATTTCCAAGTTGACGCTTCATCATTTCGTTTTAGAGCTTCTTTTCGCAATTCACCAGATGTTATGGAACATATTGAAACATGTGCTTTCAGTAAGTTATCAATTACCAAACGAAAGTATCCTACTGGTGAAGTCATCGTTGAGGTAATTGTTAACACAAGGCTATACTTTACTACCTTTGGTTCTGACAGCCAGCACATGTAAATTAATTCGGTCCTGCAATTTCTGCAATTTCAGTTAAAGTCTTCTTTGCTTTAAAGTATTTTTTTTGGCTTTACAGCAAATCCGACAAATATAAAGTTTTGGTAGATAGCTAAAAAAAGGCTCTAAGAGAGCAAAAGCTGAAGCTGAAGAGGAAATGGCTGGAATTGTTGTGACAAAGCATTGGAGAACAGAAAGAGACGTCCTTTCAGTTATCTTGCAAGTAAATTTATGGCTGAATGCACCTCATTCAAGTTTTGGAATTTTCTAGATAACGTTTTATATACGTAGGATATATTTCCAGGCCATAAAATTACGCTTGTCTTGAGCAGCCCCATATAAACGCTTCTTACTCTGCAGTTATTGCAGGAAAGAATCGTGCAACATCTAACTGCCGTCTTAGGCCGACTTACTTAATTTCGGCTTGAGCCGATATCTACCAAAAGGATTCTTTGAGGGTAGCTGCATTTATCAAAGGAGGTGACACCAACTTTGGCAGCAAAGAGAAATTGATCACCATCTATGTGTAGCTCTGGAAAACAAGGACCGAATTTTTTGAAATATATCCATACCAATATGAAATGAGACCGAATTGACCAAAATCTGGCCATCTACACCAAATTGGCCAAAAGTGATTCAGAATGAAACCATGAAACTGCAAGAATAAGGCCGAACTCAACTGAAATTGAATTGAATGAGACTATCATCAATATTGGTACGAAATGAATGGGATGGAGACCATGAAGCACAAAGGATTGCGTCTGAAATCAGCTGAAACTGAAACGAGTCAGACCAATCTGTATTTCGGTAGAAAACTAGTGAGATCGAAAAGATGAAACCAGAATGAATGAGTCTACAGTCAACTGAAATTGAATTGTATTAGACCAGCATCAATATGGGAAAGAAGTGAATGGGTCGCAGACAACGAAGCACAAATGAATGCGTCTCAAATCAGCTGAAACTGAAACGAGTCAGACCAATCTGTTTTTCGGTAGAGAACTATTGAGATCGAAAAGATGAAACCAGAATGAATAAGTCTACAGTCAACTTAAATTGAATTGTATTAGACCAGCATCTCTATGGGTAGGAACTGAATGGAAGGAGACCATGAAGCACAAATGATTGCGTCTAAAATCAGCTGAAACTGAAACGAATCAGACCAATCTGTATTTTGGTAGAATCCTAGTGAAACCGAAAAGATGAAGCAAGAATGAATGTGTCTGCAATCAACTGAAATTGAATTGTATTAGACCAGCATCAATATGGGTACGAAATGAATGGGACGGAGACCATGAAGCACAAATAATTGCGTCTAAAATCAGCTGAAACTGTAACGAATCAGACCAATCTGTATTTTAGTAGAAAACTAGTGAAACCGAAAAGACGAAGCCAGAATGAATGAGTCTGCAATCAACTGAAATTGAATTGTATTAGACCAGCATCAATATGGGTACGAAATGAATGGGACGCAGACCATGAAGCGCAAATAATTGCGTCTAAAATCAGCTGAAACTGTAACGAATCAGACCAATCTGTATCGATCAGCATCAATACAGGTACGAAATGAATGGGATGGATAACATGAAACCAAAAGGAATGACGTCACAATGAAACAAACTTGAATTAAATAAGACTAGTCTCTATCTGAATCCGAGATTAATGTGACAGATATCAAATGTTATGAAGTGAATATGAAATATTTTGGTGTTGTGAATCACCTTGAAGGAAATTTTAGCATTTTCATCTGGATAAAACTTGACGATTTGCGAGGGCTCATTTTATTCAATAGCATGAATGAAAAGTTCAGATTCCTGATTTAGAGAAGCTTCGTATAAAAGGATATGTTCCTGATTCAGATTTCTTGTCGTTCAACTTCGAGGGAGTCCTTTCAATCTACTATTTTTTGTACTTTCTACTCTTCACTACAAGTAGCAATCTTTACCTTCAGTATTGCCAGATGCCATTTATTTAGAAAAATACATTTTCATGTTTTTATATGGAATTATCAATTTTTAATGAATAGTTTGCGATACTATGATATACACATGCATTGATATATTACTACGAAAATTAATGAAATTACGTGATTCTGATAACATTTTCGGACAGTATTGAATCATTCATAACGAACCTTTGCACTTATTGATTGTCCAGAGTTTTTACTCATTTACTATTCGCAGTGGTTGGGAACTAGTAAAGTCCAGTAAGTGCAGTGTACAATTTAGGCCGTTCACAGTATGGGCTAGAATCGACTTTGTCTTTAGTGATTGAGTTTATTTTCTGTTGTACTGGAAATGAGAGTTCATGCTTAAGTGGCGTCTGTTTTATTTTCTGCGTTCAAAAATTAGGGGACGAAAACAAGAAATCTGACTCAGACAACTTATTGCGAAAGGTCAGTAAAGCAACACGGCTGTTTTGTCAACAATGCTAGTATTTACAGAAAAAACTAGTATTTAAGCTAGTCTAACGAAGAATTTTCGCACTCGCATTCTGTTGTTCTGGAACAAGTCGCGTCACCAATAGGACAAGCCCTAGGTTTACATTCAGACCAGTTATGACAGTTTTATTCCTATAATGTCAGAACATTCATCTACCATGCCAAAGATAATTCTCTTGAGAATTGTTTTATAAGGTTTTGACTGAAGACTGTGGAAGTGTGGGACTGTGGACGACCAGATCTACCCATATACCCACATGTTCTGTCGATATATCAGTGAATTCAAATGCAGGATGTTTATGATCTTTTCAAGCTAGTAATTTGTAAGCAATGGACCTCAAGAAAAAATGACGGATGTATGAGATTTAGAAAAATGGGGAGGCGACGCCACTGGTTGATTAATGACCGCATTAAGAGGTTACAACATTCCTCTTTTTCAATTCGGCAGGTTTTTCTATAAATTCATAATTTCATCACATCAAAATAACTTGCCCAATAGAGAACTAAGGAGGGTGGAAACTCAACAACGGCATTTTAAGTCGTTGGAACTTTGTTTCTGAAAATTTACGTCATCTGAGCAGCAAAGAGTTCTTTTATAATTTGATAGGGCATGGAAGGAGATTGAATGTATATTAGTGGTATTTACGTAGCTTTAAAAGGAATTAAGGTGGATTGTTCTGTCATAACGTCAGCATAATTGAGCTTTGCGCTTCCAAATCTACAGTAGTAGTAGGCCCAAATACCTTAATCATCATCAGTGTATCTGTCATAATTGTCCGCTTCGGGATTACTTCAGCAAGACTGATTCAAACAGAATATATCTGTAGTTAAACTAGATGATACTGAGAATTGTATTAAGATTCCTGATAATATGCTGATTATCATCGTTATAAAAGGCACTCTAAAAGTAGCCCCCTCATGTCTTGACGAACCCTGTCCCTTTGCGTTGCCATTTTTCCAGCTTCCTGCGTTGTTCCGAAGAATTCTGTGATAGTCCTTTCTCACTTGCACTAAGATCCTCTTTTTTTAGCCCGTCATGCCGCTTGGTGTGAACAAAGCAGGTACGTTTCTCTTTCTTTAAATGCCGCAGTAACCAGTCATTCTTATTGAAAGATCATTTCTTATGCTTTCTTGTTCGTCACTGAGTCCATAACGCTCTTAAACATTTCGATAGCACTTGTTGTCAAACGATGTTATCTTCTTTTCATCTGGCTCTGCTATATCCATGATGTCAACATTACACATTTCCACCTTCTTGATAACTGTCTCCAGTTTTCCATGATGCATAGTTCTGACATTCCATGTTCCTATTCGCCTGTATTTTTCGTGGCCGCGTTTTAGAAGTTTCGACATTGGTAACCTGAAGCCTTGCACTTCCTATTTCAGGATTTGGCGTATGACCATCATCTGCAACAGTGCTACTTCCTCTCAAACTTAGCTCTTCGTCAGTAGCATTTCGGAGTGATTCCGGCCTGGTGGGCCCACCTTCATCGCTCCTGTTCGTCTGAAAAAAGTTTCGTACTGCCATTAGAGGTGTTTAGGCGATCAGATTGATAGTAGTGGGTCGCCATTACCTTCTATCTAGCTGGCTGTTGGCTCTTCCGAGCTCTTTGTCAGGTCTTGTTTCTCATCCTACAGGGTTACTAGCCATCCTCCTCGTGAATCACGTGAACAATAGCTGTTGAGGTGAATTTTTTATTATAATTAATTGTGGTGAACACATTTGCTCAACGTACAAAGAATAGGCAATATCCTTCACGAATTAAAAATTATAATCTAGTGAGGTCTTCACGGGCTGTTGTTTGGACATGAACTAGAAAGAAACGCAGAACCTGAATACCAAAGCTTATTTTAGTTACTTGACAGTGTTTTGTTTCACTTGATTAATCCATTCATTCTCCACAGATGTGCGACTTTCGCCATGTTCTTAGTTGTTTGCGAGTTTTCATGTAACTCCACAATTAAACATTTAAAGTTTCATCTTAACAATTCTGCCATTGCAAATGAAATAGGTTTTCATAGTTAAAACTCAACTGGTTCTAAATTGAAAATGCCGTCGCTTTCTCATGCCAGATTTTATTTTCCATTTACGATCATTATTACAAGGCTCAAACTGTCCCACTCTATCTTTAATATTAACATCTTTTCTTCTTCCTATTTAGATTCCATCATTTTGGAATACACCAAGTCAAAAGTTTACAAGGATAGCTTCCGGCATGTTCATGCTGTATCTAATGAGGAATAATTAAAAGTTGATTAATGATACAGAACTTGAACATTTCCGTAAGTAACAGATTCATCTTGCTAAACGTTTTCGCCAGACACTGGTCACAGCAGCAATGTAGCTTCCAGAGCAGGAAGATGAAATGGATAACGTGGATTGGCATCATTCATAGCATGACAGCTGTATGGTGTCAATAACAGTTCTTTCCAAATCGGATTATTTATATTTCATTATTCTATAACTACGTCAGAGAAGCAATCATGCATGTAGTTAAGTGTATGAACTTTCAAAACAGAGATAGACACACAGAGCGGCTTACTTCAGTGAAGGATGACTAAAGCATTTGCATTCCTCTCTATAGGTTTCACTCTTTCCAAGGCGTTCTTCAGGACTGATGGATTCTCCCGTCATTTCCGACGTATGAGAGTACAACTATTAGATCAGCTGAGCAACCTACTTAGTGAATTAGAGTGAAAGTAGCTGAGTAGACCACAGTCGCTTGCATCCTTCAAGTGTTTCTCAAGCATGTTCAGCGTAACAAGGCTAGGCTTTACATACACAGTTACAATCCATCCGACTGGCTTCTTTTAGTTTCCGTCTTCTTAATTTCCCTCACATGGACTGTGTTGGCCCCGTGACTATAGTAAAGAGAAGTATCCCAGCATTGGTTAGAACGCGTGTCGGTGGTTTTCAAAGCAAACTTTTAGACAACACTGCCACCAAGTTCACTTCAGAATAAAGATAGCCATTATTTACAATGGATTAACGGATACATCAACTTTTATTCCTTTATTTACATTCTGCTATATTATCTACTAGGATATAGATGTCCACACCGCATTTGTGAAACGTATCCAAGGTCTGAGGTGTATCGAAAATTTTCGACCGTACAATTTCTAGAATGTAGTATTCTTAAAAACCAAAGTTCAGTACATTACGTTTCCAGATCTCCGCGTTCAAATTCAAGCCACTAAAAAAAATTTTGCCCTTATATAGGAAATTAAATTTGCTGAAATTGTTGAAGTTCAGGATTTGCACACTCAAAAATCTTTAAGCAGCTAGGAAAGTTTACATCTTCACCGAAGTAGATGTTCTTCCTCGCTCG
This sequence comes from Carybdea cf. marsupialis auct. non (Linnaeus, 1758), assembly GCA_010016065.2. Classification (NCBI taxonomy): domain Eukaryota; kingdom Metazoa; phylum Cnidaria; class Cubozoa; order Carybdeida; family Carybdeidae; genus Carybdea; species Carybdea cf. marsupialis auct. non (Linnaeus, 1758). The sequence goes on from JAAAKL020001823.1 coordinate 28,039, forward strand.
CTCGGATAATTATTATCATGATTTGTACACTCAAAAATCTTTGAGCTGCTAAGAAAGTTTACATATCAACTGAAGTAGATGTTTTTCCTCGCTCGCTCGGATAACTATTATTATGATTTGTACACTCAAAAACTTTTGAGCAGCTAGGAAAGTTTACATCTTAACTGACGTAGACGTACTTTCTCGCTCGCTTGGATAATTATAATCATGATTTGTATACTCAAAATCTTTCAGCTGCTAACAAACTTTACATCTTAACTGAACTAGATGTTCTTTCTCGCTCGCTCGCATAATTATTATCATGGTTTATACACTCAAAAATCTTTGAGATGCTAAGAAATTTTACATCTTAACTGAAGTAGATGTTCTTTCTCGCTCGCTCGGATAATTAAAGCATGATTTGTACACTCAAACGTCTTTGACCTGCTATGAAAGTTTACATCTTGACTGAAGTAGATGTTCTTTCTTGCTCGTTGGGATAATTATTATTATGATTTGTACACTCAAAAATCTTTGAGCAGCTAAGAAAGTTTACATCTTAACTGAACTAGATGTTCTTTCTCTCTCGCTCGCATAATAATTATCATGGTTCATACACTACAAAATCTTTGAGCTTCTAAGAAAGTTTACATCTTAACTGAAGTAGATGTTCTTTCTCGCTCGCTCGGATAATTATTACACAATTTGTATACTCAAAATCTTTGAGCTGCTAACAAAGTTTACATCTTCACCGAAGTAGATGTTCTTCCTCGTTCGCTCGGATAATTATTATCATGATTTGTACATTCAAAAATCTTTATGCG
>JAAAKL020001824.1:0-28839 GCA_010016065.2 Carybdea cf. marsupialis auct. non (Linnaeus, 1758)
AAGATGATGCCTTAAGACAACTACTACAAACCTACCGCGACACACCTCACTCGGCAACTGGGTTATCACCAAACATTGATACACAAGATCAAGGTTATGGTGATGATGATCAGTGTGGTAGAGAATTATTCTGATTATTGTCGTCATGACTATGTTGACTATAATAATTACTAAGTCAACAATTGGTGCCAAGCATTATCATGACCAGTACCATGTCTAGTTACAGTGTCATGTCTGGTTACAATACCATGTAGAGTTACAGTACTGTGTCCAGTTACAGTGTTGTGAAATGTGAAATGACATTTCATACATATATGTAAGGTGGTGTGGATGGTAGGCTGTAAACTCATAGAAGTGCAAGTAGCACTAAGGTTAGGTATACCATAGCAAGAAGAAAGTGATTTTACAACTCTGAGAAACTCAATCTGTACTTGCACATAGCACTTAACCAAAATAAACAGGTAACAGTTAATGCAGTATAAATGGGAAAATGGGGAAAATCGGTCAGTAACTACTGATTATTTCCAGTGTGGCTTCCACAGACAGAAACGGTTCCACCGATGTGGTAAAAAGACTTGCCTGGTCTTAACAACAGTGGCAGGTGAGCTATGATGGGTGTGCTGCAACTTAAATATGAACCACAGGATAATGTTATATATGAAAACTTTCCCATATTTAATTAAGTCAGGAAACCAATGGAGCACCTACACTTAAAACTATCATTGATAGCTACGGTAGCTGACATGATAATGTTTTACTAAGATTAACGATACCATCACTCCTGCATACCATTCCTTATTAATTAAATGGCAGTGATACAAAGCTGACTGGGTGATTACTGCTTGTGTTCTATACCTAAAAATAAGTTACCTCTGAGCTATCTTGTACCTAACCCTAAGACTTTCCTGCTAGATCACATTGTAAATTTTGTGAATTTCCTAAGTTAGAGAATTGCCATTTTACTATGAATACTACCAAAGAAATATTACTACACTAATAAGCATCTCACCCTGACAATCCCCTATTTTCCAAAACAGCTTGCCATGACACAGTCACATATACTTACTAGCAAAGCATCAAAGTCAAAGGAATCTTCATCATTTACTCTTGCAACAAACTGGAACAAGTTTGCTGTCTCTCCTAGAAAAAGGAAATAACTACTCCTCAAAAATCACAGCAAATAGAAATCAGGGAAGTTAAAAGTATGGTTATTTTAAGAAGGCCTTACATAGGTGTATTAATTCTGTTCTTAATGAAATAGTGCATGCAGCAAAAATTTTAAAACTGGAAGTTTAAAGCAATGGTGAAGACCTTCATTAAGTTAAAAGTTCTTGAACAAATGCATAGATAAAGCAATATTGATCTCTTTAATCAGTCATGGTACAATGGATGTTTCACATGCTTTTGATCGAGAGGGTCACAACACCATCCCCCTAAATTCCCTATTGGTGTCATAAATAACAACAGCATGTAGTAAAAGTATTCTATGCCCCAATGAAAGTCCTATACACATCACCGTATCACAGTAGCCCCTGTTAGACAAGAAGGAAAGGAAAGAAAACTACACCATTGATACATAAAATGTTACAAATCTTACAAATGCATTCATGTGCATCTGGGTTAAACAGGTCCAAGGGAAATAAATTATAATAGCACACTGATTAGTGCAATTTCATTGTCCTTGCAAAGATGCACCAGCAAAACAGATATGCAGCTATCCTTAATGGGTTAACTTACATCCATGACGAAGAGAGGGTAACTTTCAAAGCTACATCAAAATGCAAGCAATACAAAATAGTTAACAGCTTGTGATGTTGGATTTGATGGCAGATCTAGAATATCTATTGTTTCATTGTCCACATGCAACAAACTGTAGTATCACAAAGCTTCCATCCAAATTGTGAAGCTTATGTATTCTAAACCTCCATAGTTTTGAACGAAATTATATTCACTCATTCAGCTGTATTCCCAAATATCAGGGATTATGTTGTATGTAACATTTCCTGGTTTTGAAACCATGCCTGGTAGAGGAGGCAAGAATGGGGGTCTTGACAAATGGTCAACTATGTGGCCATGTTACCACTGATGAGTTTATGAATCAATACATGATGATACTTTGTGTCATGGATTCCAACCCCTATAATACTTTATCATCAATCTAAAAGCCTAACAAATCTTTTTAAATTATTCTAAGAAAAAATTATTTTAGCAAAATTTAAGTATACAAGTAATAATATCTGTCGTTACAATACCTTTACTGTCACTTTTCAGTCTTTTTCCAATTGGATGTTGTACACCTGTTTGGGTTTTTAAAATAGTGAAAGTGCTTTACAGGAAAACATTTTAGTATCTATTAATTGTGATGTGATACTATTTTAAGTGGGTAAATTTTAGAGTATGCTGTTAAGCTGTAATAAATGTCATCTGTCAACTAAAATGCTTTGGCTACCTTGTAAAGATAGCATGACTGTTGTGCCCTCAGAAACATATTTTACATAGCAGGCCTGATTTCTAAACACATAACTAATGGTTCATGACTTAAACCTTGATTGGATTCTGTAGTTACCAGTATGGTAAAGGGATAGGTACAGAAGTAATAAATATGGTTCCTCCACATGGTTTCCTGATGTGATAGATCTGAAAACTAAGGTGTTCAAAGAAGTCTGACCATTTGATCTCTTTTCAACTAATAAAAATAGCACCTTTTAAAGTTCTACATAGGCATAACAAACTGTGGTAACGTTTATTACTGGAATGAAGTTCTTTCACCTAAGAGATATATTCTGATATATTTTACAAAATAATAACAGAGTTTGATTGGTTTCCTACTTTAAATGTCCAATTTCCCACTAGGGCTTGTTGGTTTTGTCACTTTTTGTGATATTTTATGTGAATAATAAATAAAGTGATATTAAAGCCACTTGTTCCACACTGATTTTGTAGATAAAAGTGACTCAACCTGACTGTTGGATAAGTACAAATGCTGAAAAATGAAGGTAGTTTTATTGCTTGTATTAGTGCTGTACCTGACTTGTAGAGAAATAAAAAGTGTCACTTCCTGGTCATATACCAATACACTACTTTGGTAAGGCTTTTAACATAAACGGCCTATCGACTTTGCAGTCCCTTTATCAGAGCCCCTGTTGCATTTGATGAGCAGTGGGTCCAATAATGAAAATACCTGACATACCAGTAAAACAACCAAACATTAAAACAGGCTATATAATTCTGATCTGCCTAATAAATGGAGGGTTGCAAGGGCATAAAGTACAAAGAGTAGCTCTCAATTTTAACTACAGCGAGCTCCACGACGGCCAATCAGTAAGAGTTCTTACTCAGACCCTTCGTAGTCAGCGTGTTAAAAAACTACAGATACTTTAAACAATCCTTGCCAAAGGCAAAGGGCCGAAACCGAAGCTATTTTCTTGATAGGTTGAAGTTGATACTATAGTTATGCTACTGCACTGGTATACCGGTACAAAAGGCCTAGTTAACGAACAGGTTACCCTTTAAGCTTTATTCTCGTACATAAACGTGATAAACGTGAGCCCTAGGCTCATTATGATCTTAAGAATGTTGGAGCTTCGATGCCCCATGGCCCAGCGATACAAGTAACGTCAGGTCATGACAGGGTAAAACACCGGCATTCGATGGCCTACATTTAGTTATTAATCATGATCTGCATATACTTACAGAGTGTACTGAAAGGCTCATCAGTACGTCTTCTTTTAATTCGTAATATGGTTCCTGGTGAACAAGTCTGATCTGCCTCCATACTGAACTACTTCTGCGAAGTCCACGGAGCTCTAAAGCACAATATCTAAACTATTTATTGACTCTAATGCCCTGGCGCGGCTAGAGCTGGGCCACTATGGTCTGGAAAACGGTACTAGCTTTAGGCTGGGGTGCACTGTAGTCGGGTTCCAACATATTATCATAACGTTCCAAATCATGAGCTCAGAAAGCATTTGGTCTTTGTTTATCATCGAAGAGATCTACAGAACCAGTACCGTAACATATTAACATTGCAAAGCACTTCACGGAAATTCGCCGGGTCCGAAGAAACCCTTCGTACGATTTGTCTAAATGCACCAGCATTGATGTTTCTTTCCACAGGGAATCAAAGGAAGATCTTACAATGACTGAATCAAACTACAGTATGTCCATTGCTGAAGGAGGTAGAGGGTGGTAAACCCCGTTTATTTATTAATTTCCTAATAAAACTAATAGATCAAAGATGCCTTGGAAATAATTGAAACTTTGTAGTCCTAATTTTCACTGGAATGATCTTTGTTGTTGCCATCGCTAATAGTTTCTTTGATGACAGCTAGAGTAAAGCATGTGTAGCTTACTTCTCATTTTTTTCCTAATTATTTCACCCTGTTCAAGGCTGAAGCCACTACTAGGAACTATTCATCCTTGCAGTCCCCTCTCTGTCCTGTCTCTCGAAACACGGTTTTTCCACTTTACGAGAGCAGATGACAGAGTACAGTACCTCCCGGATCGTGGCAGGCAAGCTCAGGGTCGGTTTGAACTCACGAACCTCGGACTGTGAGTCTGGCACTCTACCACTATGCCACTACTGTATAAAACTCATGGCTAGACAATAGGATGTCCTAAATCTTCCATATTTACTGAGTTTTGTTTCAAAAACCTGTGTAGTGCAATGCTGTGTTGTCTCAAATTACCGTTCCAAATTATGATAAGGGAGTATTTTAAGGTCGTAGCAATTTCGTATTGGCTTCAGCATATTTCCGGAAGTCAGTAAGCCTGTAAGCTGGAACAATTTTAGGCATTGGAGTAGATGGGTTTAAAATCCACATTTTCCTTGATGAGTTTTTGTGAATGGCTCTTCACTCATGTAGGGGCCTTCATTCTCAAAATGTAGAATCTTTCTGGATTTTTTCATCATTTTGCTCCTGTTATTTTTTATTGTAACGATTGCAGTTCATGTATCTGAGTCTCTAACAAAGCAGCATCGTGTTTCCTAAATTTCTACTCTACTAATTCTGATTCTTGTGTGATAACTTCATGAACACTGTCTAAGTGCTGAAGTCAGGACCGTAAGAACTCGTGGAGGGTCCTTATTGGTCGACATCAACATATGTGTAAAGCTGTATTTATGATATGTTTAGTGTGCGTTGTTAGTATAGACGTTGGGACTGGAGAAGAAAGGATAGTGCCTCAAAAAAGCAATGGTTGAAGGGAACCATGCACCTCGTAAAGGGTATAGATGTTTATAGCATCAATCAGCCTCCGCAAACCTTTCTCTCTCATCGGATTCGTACAATTTGGTCAGCATTTGCTTAAATGAAGCTCTGCATTCGGGGGATTGAATGCTGGAAAATCTTTTAATTTTGATGTTTTCGGAAATTAGTGTTAATCATAACTGCGTAAACAGGCCTGTAAATTCTGTGGAAGGAACTGCGCACAGTAAGGAGGATGTTCGACCTGGGCATCATCAGACCGTTATCCAGCTGCCGGTTTACCCTATTAAAAAGCTTTTCAGTATTTGCTTCATTAACATTACGAGCTTAAGAACAAATTTTAATTCTTGTGAATCACTTCATATTTTTCTTGTCTCTATACTTTGGCTATGTCAGAGGCTAACCTTGACTCCAGAATTGACAATGACCAGTTCGTTGTCCCTGGATCTCCCTCTTATCCAAAAGGATTCAGCTATTCACATGCATGGTCTTAGTATTTATCTTCATGATAGTTTCCCTATTTCTAGAAGTCCTGAGTTTCAAACTCCTGGTAAGTCCTACATCTGCTTTGGCCCAGCCTTGATTCGTGTTGTCACCTATCTTGTTTTCTTGTATTGTTCACCTTCTTCAGGTGATTGTGCCAAGTTAGATGATATCTCCGGCCACATGGATTCTATTCTTCAAAGACATCCTTCGGTTAGTGTTTTTGTCTTTGGTGACTTCAATGTTCGTCATTCTGATTAGTTGATATATTCTCGAGGAACTAACTTGGCTGGTGAATGTTGTTACAACTTGGTTCCTTCTCAAGATCTTACCCAATTAGTAAAATCTCCAGCTCGCATTCCTGGCAGAGATGATCAGGATCATCATCTTCTTAATCTTTTTCTTCATTCTAATCCTGAAATCTGTCCTACCAAGTCTTTATTGGGTTACGGACAGTTATGCTTGAGTTCTTGTCAGACGACACCAGCTTGGAATACGCTCATAAGACGTTTCTACTGCAATCTGCACACAGTAGATATATGTGCATTGCAACGTGCACAATACTCTTGGAATACACTCATAAGACGTTTCAAATGCAGATTGCATACAATAGATAAGTACGATTAAGTATGCAGATTACACTTAGAATACGCTCATAAGACGTTTCTCATTCAATTTGCACACAATAGATATTTGTACATTACAACTTGCACATTGCACTTGGAATATGCTAACGACACATCCGGGAAGTCTGGAAACGTACTGTTTACCCACCTTTGGCCTCTGCGGCTGCAAACTCGCTAATAAACTGCCCTTGGTCCAGGAGAGTGTCCATAAAAGGTTCCATAACGATAGGCAAAACGGTGTGACCACCTATTTTGCTTACATACACACACATTCTTGCTTATTATATTAGATCGCAAGTCCCACTTGTTTCATTGGATAGTCTAGTGCCTCAAACGAATTCCTTGTGCTTCTTAAACCCTATTTCTTCCCGGAGGAAGGAGCATTTGGAGTTCCCTAGCAAACGTTTGCCTGCTATTTCCTACCCTCAGATGTTCGAGGCTTGAATCTTTGCCATTTTTACATTTATTTTCTCTGTTATCAAATAGTGATAATTTAATGTTGAAAAGCTTGACAAATCTAACCTGAAGTTTCGTTTGAACCGTTGTAGTGCGGTTTAAGAATTGACCGAAATTGGAACTGCAAACGGCTACTTTCAAAATCTAAAATATAAGCAAAGATTTTCTAACTGTAAAAAGTTATGCTATTTTTCTTTTCTTTATACTATATACGAAAATCTGAGTGTCAAACGTTAACTGCAAGAAAAATGCTAAATTTGAAGGCAGAAATGACACTGAAATAAGATTTACCAAATTTCGGTCGGCCGGTGATGAGAGGCGACCGTGCTAGACAGCAAAGCTCACATCTGATGAACTATAACTTCACTATTTTAACCATTAAAATTTTTTTTTATCCTTTTACTAGTTGAGGGTAGTACTAAATATATGCCAAAAATCAGCACCACGACTTGTTCCTGTTCGAAGTAAAATGAGGGTCTCCAAAAGTCCCTCCCCCCTCCCGTGGAGGATCAGTTTTGAAAAAAGGCTTAGCAAAATTGGGTTAAAATGTCCTTTATGTTGCTTTTGCTTTATTTGTTCTTTTTATGTTCTTGCTGTTGTGAGGGGGAAACCACACTTAAGACTGGACTGTTGCTCAAAAGTTGTTTCTTTTTTTCAGATTTAGGTCTCTTGTTGCTTATAAAACATTGCTTCTTAAAATGCCTATAGTTCTGCCCTATTGTGATTTGCCCATTCCAACGTACGATGGTATTAATTTCTGGTGGTTGGCACATAATTCACAGAAAACCGTATGTTGTTGTTGCATCACATTTACATCTTAGTACTTGTGCAACATAGATTCCACAAAAATTCTTCACTTCCCCTTTTTAAAGTTCCTCAAGCTTCATCTCTTTTTGTTATTTAGTAAAAATTAGCCTTATTAGTAGGCAAACAAGGAAAACGTCGTGACTCAAAATTTACTGCTGTTACTGCAGATTACAAGAAACTTTTCGTGTCTTGTTGACGTTTGTTTCACTTACTTGTGTTTCGCTGTAGCTTTCAGTTTGTTTTGATACGTTAATACCATATTGCAATTTGTTCGACATTGGCACATTCTCGGTTTGTTTACAACATAGAAATGGTTTACTACATATGTACACTTCTTTGAATATCCATCTGGCCTCTGAGCTGATCATTATGAAGTGTTTAGGGGCTACAGTCTGTTTGAGAATATTTTCGTAGTACAGAACATTTACAATGTGTCAACCACAATAGCAAATCATTTTCAAGCTATTTAAAAAGTCGGTTGCACATTTAGTTGAGTTTTTGCCAGATCACTTAACAATATTGGTCTAGAGTAATATGTAGCAATTATTTAACATTTTTAAAAAATCCCAGAGAAATAGGAAAACTGTGACTACCTGGAATCTAGGCAGCGACCGATGAGTCCAAATACTCTGCCTTGGCCTGACCATCAAAGGACTCCATACGGCCATCGAGAAGAGAGCGCTTAAAGTTGTGTAAGATAGGTCAATCTGCCAACGAAATATTTGAATTTGCGAGAGAAACTTTACATGATGAGGGAAATGATTTCGATGGATTAGTGTCACAAGCTTTTGGTGCAGCCAGTATGGTGTCAGACCAGCAAGAAGGGCTGCAAGCTCTGATGATTCAATTTTGTAAAAGAAATTTCCTTATATTCACTGCTGCACCTTGTTATTGAAGATGTTATGAAAAACATTTCAGACATGAAAAAATATTTGGCACTGCGTCTGGTTTGTATAAATTCTTTAAATTAACGGCCGTAAAAGAACGGTATGGTAACTGAAAAGATTGCTTGGTATCAGATGGTATGCCCATTTAGCTGCATATATGCCAAGCAATTGATAAAAACCATGATAATATCATCAAGACATTGGAGTTGGTTTCCAAGAAAAAAAAGTTGGATGTTACTGATCGTGCAACAGATACAGGGTTTCTGGAGCAAATTGTTACTAATGAGCTCATTTTTCTCACTTATTTTGTTCGAGATGTCTTAAAAATATGCGATATTGTGAACAAAACTCTACACTCGCCGAAAGAGATCTTGAATATAGCAATGTCGTTAATAGCTTATCTCGGAGAAATGATTAGAGACCAGTGAAAAGAATATAACGATTTCAGAATTCGGGAAGTCATGGCTTTGAAAAAAAAAGAGCTTTTGTAAATTTCTTTTATTAGGTTAAACTTTGTTTTCACATTTTTGCAATCCCAATGTGCAGTTCTCTGAATCGGTATAAGTCTAACTAAAAGTTGATAAATTTATGAGATTAGATATTCTCCTTGTTGCTGCTGCTTTGGAGAAGCCCAAGGGCAGATCCAATACGATATGGAGTTGAAATTCCCTGACATTTTCTTATGCAACTGTTGTTTATATAATGATAGATGATGACGCTGTAAGCATCGTAAAAAAGAGCGGATGCAGCTAGTTTATAAATTTACGAAAACATTTCAATATATTTTAAAGATTTTAATCAGAGCATCTCGCAAGCCTAATCACCTAAATTAAAAAAGTGATCGCATTTGGTTGCACAATATACGAGTGTTGGGGTTACAGTAGCGCTCTTTGTGCTTAGTCATCGTAGTGCTTGCAATAAGAATGAGGTATGAGAAAATGATACAAATATATGATATTGCAGGTGTCATAATAAAACAAGGGGTTAAATTCTATTGTGTCTATCCTGGGTCGATTTAGGACTTCCCCATATTATTGTGATAGCATCTGTTGTAATATTTGTAAGTCTAAGGTCTGTGATTGTGTATATTCCAGTTGAGGTACCAACATAAGCAATGGTAGTATGCTTGTACTATTATTGTACTACTTATGTACAATAATTTCCTTTATCGAATTCCCTTTGGTTGCCCAGTGTAGTAATGAGACTTTTACCGTTTAGAAATGAAGTAATCAGTTTACTTACGCTGCTATTGCTCAATTTGCTTTCTGTTAGCACGGTATCACCCCTCTTGTTGTTTCATCTTGTGTTTACGTCATGGTCATAGTACATAAGTAGAATGTCTAACAGTGTTGCAACAATTACGGAATAGAGTAAAACATTAAGCTATTAGCTATTAGCTATTTCGTGACATGTTAACGTAAAAGTGACCGCTCAGCCACCTTGCGTCGAATAGTTTGGTCTCCTGACTAGTAGGAGCTTCGCTATATTTATACCCGTGTTACCACATTGAGAGTGTATAATGTGATATTGCTTTGAAGATCATAGTCGAATATAAAGGAACAACCACATTTCTTGCATCGTAATGACTGCATCTACCTCACCCTGAGATTGCTCTCGTCCCTCATCACTTGGGTTTTAAAAACTGATTAGCAAATTTCATCCCTAATACAAAAAAGAAGGACACAGAGCTAGGCAAATTAAAGAGACGCGTGATTCCAACTTTTTTCTCTTTTATATTCCTTTAAGGGGAATCTTCTTCTCGGCCATTTCGAACAGTCAGCCTGCCTTCTCATTTTCATGCTAGCGCCATACCAAATTACTTTCCTGATAGTGACAATATAAATTCGCATTCAGTTGTGGCCGATTGCATCGACCCCACAGACGAAGACTTTAGTCTCAGGTTTTCGTCAGAAAATACTAATGTGTGTAATTCGATGGAGTGTCTTGCATCCTCATCTACAAACTTTCTTATGGATTTAGGTCAATCAGAGCCCCTTTTTCGATACGAACTGACAATACCTATTGTAAGACAAAAATGCTACCTGAAGGGTTAAGTAAGGTTAATATGATGCACAGTTTTGTATTTATAGACATATGTTGGTGAGGGAACACGTAAAAGACATGATAACAGAAATACTCTCTTCCATGATAACAGAAATACTATCGATCTAAACAAAATTTGTACATTGATGGTGAAAACCCACAAGGACTCCCCACTGGTTCTTGCAATGCTGTATCAAGTTGCTGCTACCGATGGAAATAATTCAACCCGCATTGAATGTTTGTTTTCACCACTCCGTAAGGTAGATACATCCCAACGAAGACGTCTTACTTTTCTACATTTGAAGGAAACCTTGATGTCCCTGCATTTGAGTGCGAACCTAAAAAAATTCTTGTAGTAGAGTAAACGTGATTGTACCTGTTGTGAAAGCTTGCCTTTTATTGTTAGTTTCTGGAAGAGTTTCTTAAAATAGGAACTCTTAAATTATTTTGACAACTAGTGAAGAGAAGTTTCAAAATCACTGTTAAGACATTTGCATAAAGATAATATGTTATGAAATGAAGTGTTATTTAGTTTTATAGGTAATTCTGTTATTTGTTTGGTATTGCCTCTAAGCTGCCAAGAACGAAATACAACTTGTATTACAAATGCCCTTTTTGTATGCTTTGAATATCAGAATGAAGCGTAACTTTCACCCCCAACCCCCACTAACTTTTTCTCGCTGGCTTTTTGCCTGACGTACAATTGATTAGTTCCTTAAATAAAAAAAGCACAAATTCTCTGCACAAATTAACACAAACATAATCAGTTTAAATCAGTCTTAAACATCTCTGTTGTACGACTCTTTTTTTGTCTCTACTCAAATGACTAGCACACCCCACCCCCTACCTATGGCTTTCTATGAGTTGTTTCATCTTCTCTCTTGTTTTTGGTTATCTTGTCACGTTTTGCACCACCGTTCTTTGTTTTCAATTAGGAAGATATGTCTCTTGCTCCCTATCCGTTCTTTACTACCAGGAACAAGTCAGCTTTAGACAGAGATTATGAAACATTGCACATAACAAAGATTATGTGTTTTAAAATCTCTGCTGTAGAGCGCAGTCCGTCAGGTAATATTCTTGCTGTTTCAGAAGAAAGTCCTCACGATGAAGATGCTTAAAATGATCGAAACATAATTATATGATGAGAGTGAGCCTTGGGGTACGCAGGATGTTCCAAAATTATCAATTCTAACAAATCTGAATATTTATAGCTTAGGACAATTATTTCGGCCATTTCTGACAAACATCAAATCTCTGATCAAATCGTATGATCTCAGCGTGATGCTAAATATCACAACCGGGTAATACGATATTTCTGTGATACAATAACTACGGATAGGACACAACTAAAATAACTTGCAGCAATTTATAACAACGAACTTTTTTGCAAATTCAATAAGGGAGCATTCAAAAAGTACCATCGAGGAGGGAGGAGTGGCAGGGGGTACCGGGAAAACGAACAAAAACGAACCTTTATCCTGGGGGAGAGGTGGGAAGAAGGGAAGAACGTTCGTTTTTGCATTTTTCATTTTCATATTTTATCTAAAAACAGTAAATCATATCTTGGGTACTGCCACTACTAGGAAGGAAAACGTTAACATTGATGTCTGCAAGCATCTATTCACGACTAAAATGCTTTTCTTGAAGTTGAAATCTGCAGGTTTTTATGCTTTTCAATGCGTATACGTTGTTTTTGCCTCCAAAATTGGAAGGGGTAGAAATAACAATCGATTATTTCAAGGGATGGTGAAGCTTTATCCTTCGTTGGTTTATAAAGATTTGTCTCTCCTACAATGAATTTTACAGGGATTATAGAAGCTTGCCTCAGATGGGTTTAGAGCAGCGGTACACAAAAACGTGTCTGGGATTAAGTTTTCCACTACATTCGCCAAAAGAGTGATGTGTTTATTCCTAAAACGTTCATTGATCTCATTGGTTTTGCTCTAGTATTGTTCATTTATACGATGGATTTTCTTTCTTTGTGTCCGTAAATATCCTTCTGTATTTTGAAGTGGAGCTAATCAATGCTAAATTCACAGTAATCCATGCTGCTAAATGTTAGGGCCTATTATTAGTACACGAAAACGTATCAATCCCACCAAACATACCTTTTGGCGAAGGACTGTTCAATCCTGAGACGTCAGAGGCCGTCTAACCACGCAATATCAATTTTTTCGATTTTGGGCAAAATGATATTAAGAAAACGTTGCATACTAAGGTGTATGTTACATATCAGTGGATATATTGCAGATTCTTGTGTTGATGGGAGCCTGGGGATATTTCCTAGTATCTGTCAAACCTATCATACATACCCTAGATCGAATCAATATGAAAAATGTTTTAGAGTACGATTGTGTATTGTATATCTATAACTAACAACATGATTTCTGTACGATATTGAATAGGTTTTAAATGTATCTTACATATATTTACAATATAACCAACACTGCTAATCACCGGTTTTCATGAGCATTAGGAAAAACAATCCTTAAAATCCAAGTTACATGTGACAAAATTTTAAAGAATTTCCTCTCATTTGGTACGTAATTTCTTTTTTTTAATTTAATGGGACACCTATAAATTGAAAGAAAAACGTATTGCAGCTCCTAAAGTAGCTAAGTCTTTCTAGTTTTATAATTAGAAGTCAGGAGAGGGCATAATTTTAATAATTGATAGAAGAAATGAACAAACTTTTGTAGTAAATTCATTGGAAAATATTGGCTTTGGAGGAGGGCATTCATTCAAATTGCCTAGCTTTCAAATGATATTACCTTACACAGTTTAGGAAAAGCAGAAGGTCTACGAATACCACCGTAGTAGAATGACTGACAACCTTCAATTACATTATGACATTCAAAACGTACAAACCTTCATACATACCTTTATTACTCGGTATTTATGAAAAAAATACACAAGATCTACAGGTCGGGCAAGTTATCTAGGAATTTCGACAAATGTCTTGGGAATGTCTGGTGAAATACCTGCAAAATGTTAAAGACGTCAGAATAAGGAAGAACGTAAAGATTGCTCTGCGTAACGGATTCGTTTTGCTGAATGTTTTGGCCGGATACTGGTCATAGTAATCACCTTGAGTGAAGTTAAAACATTCTTCAAAGAATGTGCAGGGGATGAGAGGAATCGGATATGATGTTGCAAGTGACAGTTATGTGACTGAAAGGTTTTCGGTCAGTCATATTGTTGCAAAAGTCATTATAAACCAAAATAAAAAATAAAAAGTTATATTTTGCAGGAAATTGATTTTTTTTATGTTCTCTTTCTCGTTCATTTTGCCTTCCTTGTATGAATTTTTTAATTTTTAGGAGAAAATGGCTGTCATCCTCTTGCACCTTCCAGCCAAACTCTTGGTTTTTCATAATTACATTTCTTGACGAACAATGATCAAGAAGAGCTGAAATCCAGACTACCAAATATTTATCAATATTTTCTAAGTTCTGATGGACTTATCCTTTTCTCTTGTTACTTTTACGTTGGATTATAGCTTCTACAAAATAACGTAATTATCTCATCCCTAACATCTTTCGTTTTCAGTCCATAAATAATTGGTGATATGATACTATACAAAAAAACACACCACATTGCAAAATGTTGGGCCCAATCATTAAGACGGAGATTTTTGTGGCAGTTATAGACGATAGCATACGGGCCATAGCAAATGCAGAAAGTGACTACCAAAATAAATCCAGTTTTTGCTACCTGGTATTCGCGATTCACTTTCATAGTGTTGCGAATGTTCTGACCACGAGTAAGAGACTCGTCCTTGCTTCTAGTCCCTATGCCAGCATCGGAAATGTTAGAATTTGATGCTGCCAGGTCTCTATCACTTCCTCGGATAAAGTCTCCTAAATTATGTCCCTTATTTTCTGCATTTTCCACAGTGGAAGTATGATTTCCTTCAAAATTGGTGATAACATTGTCCTCTTCATTGTCTAAATTTATTATTTCAGTACTTTGAGATGTAATCTCAATAGAGGAGCCTCGTGGTGTCTGTAAGTAATTAGCATTTTGATTTATTTGTAAAGAATAAGTAGTCTTTGATTGCATCGGGTTTTGGGGGGTTGGACATTGCGGATTATTCATCAGGTTGTACCCTTGTTTGTGTGACGACTCACTATAATCGGCCTCATGTTCGGAAAGGTCTAAACACATTCCTGGTAGTTCGGGATGTGAAGATATCACAGAGTCGGACATGTGTCTCCTTACGCTACTAGTGGATTCATTCTCGTTTGCAAAGTTAAACTTTGGTTTAGGTTCTAAATCAGGCAATGACATGTTCTGGAATGTATGTCCGCTATGATGATTATGACGCTTTTGATCATTATTGTCCCAACACCTCAAAACTGTATTAGATGTTCTCGTTTCACTTTCGAAACGGTCCGTTGTGTCGGATATCATTTCTCTGTTGTTGGTTTCCAAGGTAACCTTTTTGTTCTCTTCTCTTGTGCTCTCTCTTTCAGCATCATCATCAAGGCCTTCGTTAGTATACCCGTTGACTTTAGCTGCAATTCCAGATTGTATACCGGAAGATATCTCACTAATTTTAAAGGAAATGAGTCTGGCTTTGTGCTTGCTTGTTCTCTCCCTCTTCTTAAAAAGATTCCGGGTATCAGACTTCACTGATTTTGAAGTACATGCATTATCGTTCGTCATGTCAGATCCTCTTTTAAAACTAGAATTTGAAAAACGTTCCCGTATTGCAGCAAAGAAATGAGCTAACCAGCCACTGTTAATTCTCTTAACATTATACTCTATGTTGATATCCTTGTGAGTGTCTTCTGAAACAAAGCTGTCACTGACAGTCACTGTACCTTCGTTTCTAGTATTATTTTTTCCTCTTGAAGTGAAAAAAGGACTCGAGGCTTTCTCATCTACTTTAAGCTTGCTTCTAGAGCGCAATGATTTATCTTCCAGGCCAGGAAGTATGCCATTTTTAAGCATGGAAATCCGAATTCGTTGTTGCCGGACAGTGCGAAATATTAAAGTGTAACTTATACAGGTAATAGTTAGGGGTAGTACTACGGCAAGGATGAACACAAAGTAATAGTAGCTACAATATCCAACCCAGACAGGAGAACAATGTAAAGTTCCTGGATGATATCTGTAATCTGACCATCCAGCTACTGGAGGTAGCGAAAATATAAAGGACAGCAACCAAACTATGGATATCATTACTTTTGCTCTTGCTTTTGTAAGAAGCGCTCGGTATTTTATAGCACAAACTATGGCGAAAAGTCTGTCAATGCTAACCAGGCATAAGGAGAACACGGAAGCATAAAAAATGGTAGATGTTGTAATGCCATTGATCTGAAATAAAAAAAAACATGTATATTTAGATGCGATACAAACTAAAATATATTTTTACTTCTGAATCTACAGGACGTTGATACAGACTTTATGGTAATTCATAACGTGTGTAGCAGAAAGTGTGTGTTTTGAAATAAAAGTGACTTACAACTCAATACAAAAATTAGTGTAGATCATCATATTTCATCCTTAATGGGATTTTAGGAAGTTAAAGCCTCCTACAAATTTCCCCTTTATCAAACTGTAGGTTATGGATATAAATGTATCGGAATAATGAGCATTTTAACGTCTTGTTATGGAAGCATTAAGCAACGAGCCTCAAAATTACTTGATGAGATGTGGAACGATCATCTGAGGAAAGCAACAAAATATGGAGGTCCGTACAGGTGACTATCCTTAGGTGCAAAAACACATGTTTATTCCCAAGTATAAAGCTCAGACGCTATTCCACTCAGAATCCTAGCCGCCAATTTGATATTAAAGTTGATATTAACGTCGATAAACTTTCAATGTCATGTTTTATAGCAAGTCTATTAGGCAACTATCCGGGAAAAGTTGCCTCTTTCTTAAATCTACAAAATCATTACAAACAATGTACAATAGTGCTTATCTAATAAAATATGGGGCAACGCAGTTTTTATGACTTCGTGGCTTCTACAAAAGTCGTGCGATTTAGGTCACAAATATCTTGCTCTCAAAACCTAAACTAATCAATCCTTAACCTAGGTTCTGCAATATCAACTGCGCAACCAAAAGCAGGCAATTAAAATCTTCAGCCAGACCCACTGATTTAGCAGCAAGAGTTTAATATAAAGCAGCTGGTGAATGATTGATGCACAAAATAAATGAGTATATCATTATTTTATCAAATGGTGTATAATTTACAGCAGCTGCGAAAAAAAAGGAGAGGGCTAGATAATAAGGTGAGAGATTAAAATAACCCTAACGTCCTCGGTTGTATTCAATAAACCAATCTCAAAAGGAGGCTCAAAGCTGCGCTATTGACTCTTCGCCATTATTTTTCCTTATTTTTCCTCCTCTTTTTATGTTACAGTGTTCTCTATCTTTGATTTGCAAGTTGGTTCATTATTGTTTCAATGCTAGATTGATGATTTGAGTTTATAATGGCAGAAAGACAGAAACTCATATTAACCCGAAGATCTTTCTTTTTACGGTGGTATTTGCCGACTCAATGACTCAGCAGCAATTATAAGTGCCACAACAGGATTCCCTGGTATCTTCAACACGTCTACTTAAATAGTACATATTCGTATATCTAAAAGACGTCTAGAGGATACCAGAGCGTAGACATCTTGACTGTTAAAAGTTCTTGATACTAACAGTCAATAACCTTGAAAGAGACGGAGGTTAATGCCTCTCATTTGCATGTCAAATTTGCTCAAGAAGCATAAGTAAAACTAAAGTCAGAAACATTGTAAGTCAGAACTCAGTGAGAAGAGCAAGGGGGTTATGGTTCAAGAAACAAGATCATTATCCTCCTTGGTAAAAAAACAAGAAAAATTCCATCTAATAACAGACTCATAGAACTCAATTCGACTGTAAATAGAATCTGCTGCATCGCTAGTTGCTTCCTCTGTTGTGGTTTACCAACCCACCAATAATAGCATAGTAATGTCAAACCAATAAAATGCGAATCAATACCTTTGACCATAATATTATTTGTCAATTTTCTTTTAAATTGGTACTTGCTGTAGGATCTATTAAGAAGCACTTGATGGTAAACTTGCCAATTACCTGTTTCTCCTTTCCAGTCAGAAGAAACAAAGTCTTATCAGACCTCCTACTTTCTGCATTTGTTAAATGAGGTTAAACTTCACTGTGATTGATGTAAGAACTCCAAGTATCTAAACATCATGGTATTTTCCACTAGCAATACATTTCATGAAAGCAGTTGATGTTTCTTCAGTTTTCATTTAAGCGTAGAGGGAACTTAATGACTAGGACTGTTTATATAATCGTGAGAAATTTGCTGTAAGGAAAAAATATTCTAAAGGCCCAGGACATTTTGTGCAAGAACTGTTGATTACAACTTCCCAGGGTTAAAACAAACGTCTTCGTGCCATGTAAAAACTTGAAACCATAGGAAGGTCCTATAAAACATAATATGCTTAGCCAATTGATAAAAGACCTTTGTTGCTTGCAAGGTAACGGTAATGTTGATAATGACAATACTGATCTATACCAGCTCCCGATAACTATACAGTTTTTAGTTTCTAATCCTCATTCATAACTTGTCCAACTTGTACAATTTCAGCTTCTTAACGGGTTTAAAGAAGATATTAAATTTTACAAGATGTAGTCAGGGGAGACTTGTCTCAAACAGGTGTCATAGAGGGAGTTTAACAAAGTTGTGGTTCTCGGTCGAGACTTTCACTGTAACTTTCAAGATTAACCAAAACTGGTGATGGTTTTGAAGGTCCATTGTTATTTTGATGTTGCCTTATTTCTTTGATTTCCCTTAGCATAATTTCACATATTTTTCGACTTTAAAATAGAGAATCTATCTTTTATCTATAACATTGCTTAGCAGTCTCATATTCTCTCTTACACAGTCACTCTCTCATCTTCTTTGCTTTGCTTGAATTTTAATAATATAAGTTTTCCGATGCCATATTTAATGCAGGAGAGAAACGAAGTCTTAAAAATGAAGATAAGTGCCCAGCATAAGGTTCCTAAATGGAACTATTTGAAACTAAATACAATCAGAAAACTGGCTGGATGAAGCCTTGCAAGTAAGCAACAGAAAATATTTACAATCAACAAAGGGACTCAATCAAAGAAGGAGAGGAGAATAGGGCTTTTGATCACATTTATGAATGGGGAGGATTTAGACAAAATTGACTTTCTTGGAGCACAATTTCGAATTTCGATGAGGCCAGGATGAATCGATCAAAGGTACAAAAATGGTGACAATAAGTCATAGTTTGTAGACGAGTACTAGAAAATGGAAGATTAGAAAGTGTTTTTATAGTAATTGGTGAATCTTATAAACAGTCGGACAAGCGTCTATGGAATTGAAGTATTGTATTACTTAGATTTACGCTTCTGTGCAAAAACAACAGGTAAAATTTCTAAATTCGCCTGAACGTAGTAATTTAGGAGTCTTATCCTTAAACTAGAAAAGAATAAGACAACGCAATGTTGAGTGGAGGGCGAAGCAATTGTTGACTTGAGAAAAGGCAAATGATATAAATTTGTTAATCTGTGGGCCGAACATGAGTTAATGAACCTCTGTAAATGGTAAAACGAAGTAGACACTACACTTGAGGCCAAAGAATATGTTGTGGGTACACAAGGAAACTTATAACTGGAACATGATTTAATAAAACAAGGTAACTCGTTTTGTATTATGGGTCTTCCGTAGCTTACAACAGTCTTTATTCAATAATGAAGATGTAGAACAAATATTAAAAAACCGAGTAACCAATGTAAAAAATAAGACTGAAAGAAAGAAAGAAAATTATCAAACCTGGTTAACAAACCTATAAACGATGCTTTGCGATATACTGTAGTGTGAAATGAAAGCTGTGGAAGGTGGAAGTATCAAAGAAGGCTAATTGCGTATTCGACGCGAGTTCGACTGTGAATTGGATACTCTAATGCCGTACATTCAGGTAATTTAGAGAAGATTATGCTTGAGTAAGGAAGGGGAACAACAGAAAACAGCCCCCTGTATATCTTCTCTAGGAAACCTATCAACCTATCAACAGTTTATTGATTAGCAGTCCAATATTATTAAGTTTAGTGAAAAAGACTGCTATCTGTTCTTCCTAAAAACCATTAAAATTAAAGAATCTAAGTCCAATTATCAAAATTTCGTCTTATTTTCCAACAGTAAGCTTAGTTTGGATGTATATCCTTTTCTGTTGATGATGATCAGCCCTCTCTCTTTGTCTGACTTCATGATAACTAAGAAATTATGACACTGACTTACGCTATTTAGTTCCCTTTTACAAACTGCCTTATTTCATTGTCTTTCTTACCCGTATCAAACACACATTTCTTCTTTTTCCTGGCTTGCGTGATTCAACTGACCTGTTCTCCCCTGTTCGGATTAATGAATTATCTCTTTAAAGCTAAGATGAAAAGCTCATAGACATATTATGTAATCTGAAGATATGTTAACAAGAGCATGAGATCCCATGGGTAAAAATGCTAGGCATACTAATTTTAAACTTGTATTAATGGATCAGTACAAAGAAGAACGACTAGAGAAGGTAGCCAAACTAGGTTAAATTTTATGATTTCTATACAGACACGTTACCACACGTGATGATGCCCAACAGGACGCGGCTTTAAACTTCAGGATGCCAATCCTTTTTGTCTATGATGCAAATAAGATTGATGTAGCGGTGCCACATTGTCGCCCTTGGCCATCTTTTTATCTTGTCACAGCTCTTCTACTAACTACTGCATAAAGATGTGAATGACCTCTACGTTGAAAAGGCCAAACAAAAGTGACAATGTGGATAACAAATATCTACCTTTCTCCTAGGTTGGGTTATTTTTTTATAATGAAGCCATTTCTTGAATCCCTGAGGAAGGGACAGTTTAAGTAAGCACGAGAAAACGTTTATACATTATCAGAGGAAAGCGGATTGACACATTAAAACTCATTAAGGTCGTAAAAGATCGACCGTAAACCTAACTGCCAGTCAATGCCACGCACTTAGAGAGCCTTACATGTTAGAAGAGAACTCTCCACAACATTATAGAACTTTTATGGAAGGAAGCATTTCCTAAAATTGACTAGCATAGATATTTACTCATTTCTCTTCTCTCATACTCATAACAACCGTGCTTTATCATAAAGGGGAAAAAGTAATCACTTTCTAGGAGAACCAGACTGCATATTTGCGACTTGGTAACTCCAGCACTGGGATAGCCACTTAAAAAATATTGGAGGGGTAATAAAACGGGTTTGTAGAAACAATCCCACTTGAAATTTAAGAATCAAAAGCTAGTAAACCAATGACAGTCAAACCAGTCAGAAAGTCAGACGAGCAGACAGGCAGACATGCTATTGGAATTCCAGGCCCCCTAAATGCGTCACGTTGACTAAGCCTATGTTTGAAGAAAACATGTGCTATAAGTGATATTAAGGCCTATAACAATTAAATATCTCTTACTGCATTCACAAGATTTGATTATCCTAGAGTAACAACTCTCTGATTACACTTGTTATAGAAGGCAGACGAAAATGTTTCTAATACCATGCCCGATATTGCATTGCCGTGTTTCATCGTATAGGCGCTTTCTCCTAAATAGGCGCATACCTATCAATAATGCCCGTTCGTAGCTAGATACATAGATACATACATATATTTATGTGTATATATATCTATAGATGTGTATGTATAAGCAATTGGTCTGAAAGATTGTATACTTAGCGAGCTATTAAACGAGCTTTCAGAATCTAACTTCCTACATCAGGCCAGATTTGTAAGCCAGATTTGAAAGCTCCTTTAGAGCAAGCCAGTCTTTTATTTACAGATAAATATATGCATACATATGTATAAATTGGCCGCGTGGTCTAAGTCGCGGGAGGCACCGAATTATAATCTTGGAGTCGGAATTTATTATTTGGCAAAATTTGCCTGCAAGCGCGGGGGGACCTTAAACTTCAACTTATGAACCTTGCACTATGAACAGATGATGTGTTCCAGCTTGCCAATAAAACAACATCAACCAATCACATTCATGGACAAGAGAGTTTTGGCGCAAAATTTTCTCACCTCTCTAGTGCCCGTCAAGCGAAACCACATTTGAGAAGATTGCGGTCTCACCCAGGTATTTTTTGTAATTTGGAGACGATAGTAGTTCCGTATTAAGAGATATTTTGAGATTATCAGCAAGCAGTACGATAATGGAAACTGTAACATTAGCCGTTGACCAGACTGCTGATACTCACGCGCAAAAGAGGATTCTCTTAACGTTATCCTTTTTAGCTAAGGTTCTGCAACTTACTGATAAATTTGATGACTTTTGGCAACTCTCAAGAGCAATTTTGAGCAAACGTTCCGTCCGATCCGTCTCTGTCAAATGTTTCTGCTTTCAATGAAGATGCTGTCAAGTGGGTCTTACAACAATGCAACTCCAAGTTAAATTGTTCTGATTGCAGAAGACGCGAATGATACCAGAATTTTAGCTCTTTAGGGATATCAAGTTTTAGAACCGAATTCAGAAACAGCGCTAACCTAAAATCCATTTGTTTTGTTTTTGCCCCAAAACATGAAGCGTATTTGAGACCTAATGCTGAACGGGAAAAGTTGAGAACGATAATTGAAAGCGTAACGTTGGCGCTTAACTTCTTCGTTTCCATTATTTGCTGTAAGCTCTTTAACAGTGTGCGCTTGTCACATTGCTAAAAATTCGAGTCTGACGTGTTCTTACACCAAAATTCATGCATCTCAAGGGCTTGTAATTTTTCAGGCTCTTTTAGCAAACAGTAATTACGAACCGATCGGATGCTCGATTTTCTCTAGGCACTACTTTTGCCAAGTCACAAATATTAGAAATCTCTTAAGTAAAACCGAAGTTGAATCAACATGCTTGTGTTCGCTTGCTAATGATGTCGTCGTTTAACTCGAACGTCGCACGGCTATCTTCAGTTTTGTTCACCAGCTCAAAAACAAACGTGTTTAAATTTATTACATTGCATAACGTCAAGTTAAAATAAGGGAAATCAGTACTTCATTGAAATTTCCCTTTTGTATGTTATTGAAAGGACCGAAATTGTCTCAAATGTACTGTTTGAGGATGCCTAGTTGCTGTATAGTGGGTTGCTCACCACATTACTCGAAGACGAAGTCTCTTCATCTCAGTTTTTCAAAATACCAAAGGCCAAGACTGATCAAGAGTGGCCGAATAGCTACTTGGCTCGGATTGTTTTTGTTCATTTTGAGGAGAGCTACATATACCGACGTAAGTTAACAGATTTATTATTAGAGAATCTTTAACGTTTGTGATAAGTGAAAGCACAGTACGCGCGGTATCAAATACAGACGCCTTGATACTGATATTACAATTAATGTTTACAGAAATCATGGGCGCTAGTGCAGTATTACAACGGGAAATACGTATTTTTAAGCAAAAATTAGTACGGCAATCGATTCTACAGCATTTATATTGTATACAAACGTGAAAAGGAAACACGTAATAGGTAAAGATAATGCATCATTGTAGAATATAAAAGTTGTTACTAATGACAACTTTTGCAGCCACCGCCACCGACTCACGTGCCGATAACGTCAATGAAGGTTAGTGAAATTAGCAAGGCTGCCCATGTGCAATGTTGTTAGAAAGTAACTATGATAAATTTATGTATCATACAGGAATAGGTCCCTTTTTGATTGATACTGTAAGTGAGATAAAAGTTCACATTTTCCTGTTGATCGTTTATCATTTTTACAATGGTGACGCACTATTGTAAACATCATGCTGGGCCTTGATTGCAACGCAGCTAGCAACATAACATGCCTTCATTTCATTTATGTCAAACTGAGAAAGCAACACATCCTACAACACTTCCCAATGTTAAAGTCCTCCACATCCATAAATACATGTCTTTATATACTATAGTTATTGATTTCGTACTAAGAGTCCACGACTCGCCTTTGTATAACTTCTGGCATCTGATCGCCACTGAATTAAATGTTGTAGGGTAGGCATTTAAATCGTCTCTCAGTCATATGATAAATAAACTATGTGTGTCTTATATCCACATTCATATGTAATATAAATGCTGTAGAATAGACTGTCGTACTTATTTTTGCTTAACAATACGTATTTCCCAATATTCGTAGGGGTGTGTGTGCAATACTGCACTAGCGACAAATTGAATGCTACGTTACCCGGTATACTCATGCGTAGTTACGTTCAAACAGACAACAACTCGAAGTTTAAAACCCATTTGCCCTATTCACATAAAGAAATATATTTTTCTGTAATGATAGGGAACTTCACAAACAGCGATATGCGCAATCGATGTCCGAGAGACCCGTGATGACCCTTCTGCACCAGTTGTTCCCAGATATTTACCCTAGTGTTTAGGCAGCGCAAAAAACTTGTCAATTCTTCATTGTACTTATTTGCTCCCTCACTTGACTCGTTCTTAGATTTATAACTACACTTTTTACGACTAATGTATATAACGAAGGCCATATTCCCTCGTCTGCGAGCTTTGGGTTTGGCTTTAATTTCTTGGTGTTTCTTGCCTTTACAAGTTTGTATTGTTCTGACTTGTCCAAGCCAGTTTTGACAACACTAGAATCGCTTCTAATTATTCTTCATCAGTAACTGAGTCGAAAAGAGCATCCATATTGAGTGATTTGAGTGCTATAGTAAGTAAGATAAGTAAGAGAGAGAAAGACAAAACATTTGTTGTGACAGGAAGTATCATTCATCCGCTGCATGAGCTCTGCATTTCAACACGAGAAACTTGAACGGAAATGAAGTGCGTGCCCACAGAAGGACCCAACATTGATCGGACGAAAGACAAAGAAATCTATTGTCTCGATCTGGTGTTCCTCATCGATGTGTTTCATAATTTCTGATTAAATGTTTGTGTTGCTTGAGCTTAAATTTCTACAGAACTGAAGCTACATAACAATATTTCAAATGTAGTTCATTTCTTATTTAAAAGATCGTGTACATTTTTAAAGCCAGTTGAGATGTTGGTCATGTTGTATGGAACAGGCTCTGTGGGGATTGATATTTTATGAGCAAGAATTCCGCAGGCCTTGACTCACAACACACGCAAGCTTCCAGCAATGTTCTTTAAAGGATTTTATTAAAACATTTTGTGAAAACATACATAACCCGCCCTTTTTGTGTCTTTGTCCATGATGTGTCCCACACTAAGGCATATTTAGTTTTCAGTCCAAGAACAGGCGTACACGCAGCCTGTGTTTCCCTTTAAGAAGCCATGGACTTTGCGACAACTCAATTACATAACTACATTACGTATACGAGATAGCAGTCATCTCTTGGATTTCATAAACAAAATAAATCGTAATAGGCTTCCAAGCCATACTATCCTTGACAGTTACGATGTAGTAAATATGTTTCCATGTCTGGATAAGAATCGCCAACATAAAGGACACTAGGATGAAGAACCTCCATTCTACCACCCAATGAATAGTTGAAGGATTACGAATTTGCCTCGAGAGCAACAATTCAATGATTGTTGATAGGCATTTTCTTCAAGTAGATATCTCTGCCACCACATATGTCGTGTTCTTGTAGCGATATTGCTATGTCTCGTTTGGATTATGCAGCAGTGAGCTACCATCTGGCACTAAGAATTTGGAAATGATTTCGGGACGACGTTTCATTGTATGTACAGGCGATGGAGATAGTTTGCACGACGTACTAGACGATATGATTAAGGTCAACCCTACATGTAAAATCAAATTCATCATGCAAGTAGAAAAGAGAGATTGTGATAGCGACCTAATTTTTGAACTGCAGCTACGACATAATAGCATCTCTATATGTATATGTGAATCAGATGAATTTATACCGTGAAAGAGCCCAAGAAGATACAAATTATTTCATTGATAGAGAATACTAACTGTCTGAAGTGCAAATATATTTTCGAACATTGGTAACATGACTAGAAACTAGGCTCATAAATATAGAATCGAAAATATGTGTACGTTCTTTAATTTTTTGCTAGTCTCTTCATTACATCAAATCTATATGTAACAATATGTTAATCAAGTTGCTTTTCTCCTCATTTGGAAAATTTGGTAAATTCTTTTAAAACCCAAAGGCCACTCAATATACCCATGTCACTATTCTGTCAGAATTCTGTATAGAAATGCGAGCCAAGTTACTCCTCTGTGCGAAGTCTCTGCTCAGCTTCTGTTGATACAAGGCGTGCTACGACGCTCAGCGTCAATGAAAACAATAAAATCATAGGGAGCCAGTACAACATGGGTACAAATATCTGTAGTCTAAAAAGGTTCCAAGGCGTGCTATCGAACACGCATTGGCTGGAAAAAAAATCTGATAACTCGACCCAGAGGGAAATATATTCCATTACCTAAGGGGAGACACCCTTTTATGATGATGTTATTTCTCAGTATATTGAGAAAGATAGAAGGGTAGATTTGTAATGGAGATAGCCTTTCAAAGACAAAACAGTACTTTTATGTACCTGGCATGATAAGGGAGTTGTGGCAAAACTATTTTGGTAGCACGCCTGGTCCAAAGTGATACCCTATGCCACTGGTATACATTCCAAGAAGTGATGAGAAACTGAGTATCATATTCCTAGAGGGAAGTATCAAAATCAAATGCCGCCGCAACTAAAATTGTACGGAACTGTTTACACCTTCCATATTTCCTTGGTAAGAGTTCATCTAATGTGAGTCTTTGTTGCAAGTGTTGTCAAAACCTCCTAATCGCGGGAAAATCGTTGAAAAACGGAAAGTTTACGTTCACTAATACAAAGTCAGAGGAGCAGAGACTTGGTAAAATGCAATTGCTGTCTTAAACAATACGTAAGATTTGCAAAGAAGTTCGAAACAGAATTTGGTTGCATAAGAGTGGCATTAAGACCAAGAGAGATCGAAGTGGAGAAGCTAACCATTCTTTTAATGAAAGTAAGTATTTGATTGGCCCCATGCATCATCTACAGATGCAAATAATCGACCTTGTAGAAAGGAAAGCCAATATAGACGTCGATTGTGGTAAAGGAGAACTTATTCGCAAGCCCAACCATTCACCATAACGCTTCGGTTGAATAGTAACAGTGGTTGGTATGCCACAAATTGTAAAGGCTGTAGAAAGTAAATGTGTTGTTAATAGAGCAGAATCATTACATCAGAAGCAATTATATTGCTATTCTCTAGGTCAAATGGGTTAATGTTAGACATAGAAGAACAGCAGCAGTCGAAATCGTTCCAACTGTGGTCTATGATGTCTGACCTTATTTTAACGCTAATACCTGAAAAAAAAACACTGAAAAGGTGAAAGCTTATAAAAGAAAAAATAGCTGATTTTGTGTGTATCGCGCCTTGATTTTTTACATTTTCACAACTCAGAGCATAGTACAAACTATTCAAACAGACAAACTACATTTTGCTACATTTCGAGATAATTGTTCTCCAGTGATCCAATATCGGACTGACCTGTAGAAAGTAGCTTATTGATATCGGATATGTAAAGAGCTCAATTACTTTAGCTTTAATGACTATATATATTTATATAAACTAGTATAGCTCCGCTGCAATACAATTTCAGGTAGTTCGTGAAATAAACTGCTTAATTCACATGATCTATTACAGCTGAAGTTTTCAATTAGAAATCAATCACAATTACTTTTGTCATTTAAAAATATCATAATATTTTTATGTGTTTTATCTACAGGTGATATATTTAGTTTTTACATTATGCCTTTCATCGAAAAGCTTCCCTTAAAGCCTCTCATAAAATGGTTTACTGGGGTATTTTGCAGCCACCTCAATCAGTTGACACAACAGGCATCCAATGTTGCTGGAGCCATTCCACATCCACCTCTACTCTACCCTGGTTGAAATAACTTTCCCACTACCAAGCATTTGTTTGAAGAAATGGACGATAAAAATTCTTGGCCTTAAAAGAATCCGATTCAATATTTTTGGTCAGAGTGATTAAGGACCCCTCCCCCAACTGTAAAAATACCTTAATTAAACAATGCTACCTAACAACGCCAGGTATACCTCCTATTGTGCCTCTGTGTAGGCCACATTTCTAGTCGCAGCAAGTCAATATTACTGCATTTGAACGTGAATAAACATGTATATTCATGTTGAAATGTTCTTTTTGATATAATCATAAAGTACCAAAAGTGTACTTTACCATTTTATAATGTTACTTATTACAGATCAGATTCCAGGGCTGACTGAACAGTACTTTCTCTCATAGAACAAGGAAATCACCTGCGATAGGCTCAAATGTCTGCAGGAAAATTTCAAATCCCTCAGAAAGTCTCGCGAAGAATACATGCAAACACATTACAGAGAATATCCACATATTCATGTACATACGATTATCTTTTATTAGGTTAGAAGAATAAGGCTCCGCTTCGATAATACGTTTAATTGACACGATCGATAACAATTGCAGTTTTCAATTCAAATAAATCACAAACTTTTGGCCATTATAATCGATGCTTTCTGTTCCTTTTTTCTACAGAATGTACATTTCACTACGTTTTAAAGATTCAACTCTACTTTCTGCTATTATTACAAAATAAAGGAAGTGTATTTCCCAGTTTTATAATGCCACTCACTGAAGATCTCCAGGGCTTATCAGATTGCCTGAGCAAATACTACTTTTGATCATAGCACCAGGAAATCAACCCCAATCAGAATTTTTTCATCGATATTCTAGATTCCTCAGCTATTTGTTGACAAAATTTAAGTAAATCCGTGAAAAATTTGAAGCAGTTATTACAGAACATACATACAAACAAACACATACAGAATCTGTTTTATAGGTGTACATATATACATATATATTATATGTACATATATTATCTTGTTTAATTTTTTTAAATTTATATTTTTGCAAGACTCTTGCTTTTGAATATACATGTGGATCATTACTCCAGCAGTCACACGTTAAATGTTTTCGGGAGAATTGCAATTGCCAATGGCGCTGCGAGAACCAAACATTGGACTGTTGGAGACTGTCTGACTACCCGGACCGTTTGGCAACATTTGCCTCGTTCTCGCATATACTGCCTCATTTTCAATTATACGTTGAACCTGTATGATTGAGAGGTAGAAAAACTCCACTGGAGTATTGGCCTTGTCATGTCAAGTACCAGTACAGAACAGACTTGTAAACATTGTTTCTGTCTTACATCGTTGATGTCGACAGATCGAATGTACTCAGATAACTCGTTTCCATTTCTGCACAAAACGTTCAGCTGGACCATCTAGCTACCTTTTTCGACCTCTCATTCATACAGGTTCAACGTCTAGTTGAAAATAA